>JADLZL010007903.1:0-69442 GCA_015844335.1 Chrysopogon serrulatus
ACAACACTTGCAACACACCTAGGTACACCGTATTCTAACGATAAACACACACGCGGATCAACATCAGAGTAGACGTAGCGTCGTAGCGGGTGAAGGCTCCTCCTTCACGGAGAATCATCAGAGTTGGGGTAGAGTATCAGCGGGCGTAGACTTGATCTCCTTAACCAAACTTGAGTGTAGGAACGAGACCACCCATTCCTTCCAACACCGTTGTCGTCGTAGTCATCCTCGGGTCCCAAAACACGCTCAACTCTATCGATACGATTTGTGCGGCCACGGGCTCCCACCCCTATGCCTTGCCTTGCTATGTGGTAAGTGGAATGCAAGGGTAGAGGAAAAGGCCTATATTTGGCTGTAGTTTTCCTATACAAAATTCATAATATAAATATAATGTAGTTCATCAAGTTTTAACCCATCTCATCCACACATCCATCCATCCCATCCACATCCACATCCACACATCTCACCACACTCTCTCTCTCTTGTCGGCAAGGAAGACTCCCGCTCCTCCTTGCCTCAACGGCCTAAGCCGGAATCCAAACACATCCGGGGAGAGAAGAGAAAGGACTCCACTCACTAATCATGAGGGGGGTGGAAACATAGGAATGTCCATGACCGTGGACACGGCTATACGTATAGATCGATCAACTCCAGAGTGTGTACACACTGGAACCACAAGATCACCATCATCGGCGATGCCTCGTCTAGGCCGATACCAAGCTGCCACCTAAGCGGCCCAATGCCACCCCTACCACTCGGCTCACGGGGCACCCCGGAGATCCACCGGCACGCCTGAGAGGCGTGAGACGTGGTACCGGATCCCTAAGGGTTCCATATTGTCTCGGGAGGGTGTGGGTCTCAACACCCGTACCTCCCTACACTATCACCTATCAACCTAGTAGTAATGAGGGGGGGGCCAGCTAGCCGTCAAGTCGTTTCCCGCCCATCGAGGAACGAGTGGTGTGTGCGAAGGGGTCCTATGAACCGGTTCTCAAGACATACCGGTCCTTAGGGGTGACTAGACAGGGACATCTTCACCTTAGGGCTCGATGCCCCGTGCCTCGGCGGCACCTCTGTTCGAGGATTCGTCCCACAAAGACACTCCTCCCGGAACCTTCTCACATAACATGTACCCGCCACGGGTACTCTCACACATAGGAGTGCCCGGATCACACTCCCGGCAAGACTCGTCCCCCGACTCGTCATAGATCCATCCCGGTCGACACAACCCTCACCACACACCCAAGACACACGCCAAGATCTCTCCCATGTTATCCCCAAGTTATCAGGTTTACGGCACCACGTGCCTTAGCCACACACAAACATGTATGAGTAAAGAGTAAGTGTGTAGCGAGTATCATGAAGTAGGCGAGCATCTATCCTAGCGGCGGGTGTGCGGGGAGAAAGGTTGCGTCAAGGTAATGGCTTATCAAGCAATCTACCATGCATCCTATCACAGTTCATTTGCATAAAGTAAAAGCGCTAGCGACTACATATTGCATGTCTAATAGGATTCTACGAGGTTGGGTGGGGACGTGGCACCTGTTCATAGCAATCCATAGTCATCCATATCCGGTTGTCCTTGTGCTTCCTCGCCTCCTTTGGGTCTTGGCCCGTCAGTCATCATCGCGATGCAACTACCTCAAAGATAGCGACAAACAAGGCAAAGAGCAATCAATCCCTAACCAAAATCCAATACTCCCCCAAAAGGCAACAAGGTGCAGAACGAACCAGATAACTCTAAATAAGCATTGGGAGACTTAGCCCTCGCGGAGAGTGTCCGATCTTCGGGCTCTAAACAACAGAAGTGGTTGTTTTCTAAGCATAAGCTCGGATCGGGGCCTCGAAATAGCCAGTACCTCCTGGGTCAACCATGTCGACCCGTAGGCTCCAAGAGAAGAGGCCTTGATCCTAACTTAACTTAAACAAACCCCACGACTTGTGGCCTCTCAATCCGAACGTCATGGGAATTAGCGGGGACCGGAGGATCACAAGCAAGAGGGAAAGGGAAATAGGAACAACAGGGTTTGGCCCTTGCGGCCCTTAACCTGTAAGTCATAACCACTAGATAAGAATCAAGAAAGAACGAGTAACGTAAAACCGAAGGGTTGTGACTTGGTTCCAAGGCACGTCGGCTTACCCGCCATGATAGCCGATGGTAGCAAAAGAGATTGGAACACGAACAACAAAAGAGTGGCTACATGCCCTCTCGACCCACACGACACAACAACGTCGAGAGCCGAGAAGCGAGTAGCAAAATAGGGGAAGAGACAAAGAGAGTTAGCTAGGCACATCCATGTCACGGTCTCGGTCACATTCTCGACGAGGATGGTTTTCCAACGGTCGATCGGGTCGACTCGCATGGGTCCGAGAACAGGACATAGATCATGGCTTCGCTAACTAAAAGTGTCGGCCCGGTCTTTGATCCGATCGTCATGGTTAAGGACGGGGATCGAGCAGGCGGCTAATGGGGAGGAAGGGATGCGAGAGAAAAGAAAGGGGTAAGTGATCCACTCCTTCCAATGCCCACGCCATGGCGAGAGACGAGGCATCGAAAGAGAGTGACGCACAATGGGAAAGCGAGTGCCTAACCCGCTAGTAGGGTACCTCGACCAAGGTGCACTAAATGCACTTAAGACATTCCCTAGGGTCTTAGCGATGCGGTTGTCACGCGAGAACCTAAGGAATGCTTTGGTCTCTAGGGATACAAGCATACTAGGGGCTTAAGTACAAAAGAACCAAAAGAAGGGAGAGGCGGGATTCACCTTCCTTTGATCCGATCGCCATGGTAGTCGCGGGGAATCGAAGGAATGGAATCAAGAAATAGTAAACGATTACCAATAAGTACGAGTAAGCTAGAAAAAGGAGATTCTTGGTCCCCAAAGACTTCCGATCCACATGACATGGCAAAGGTCAGCGGAAGGAAGGAGCTGGGGCAAGGGACTCGGTCCACGCCTTACTTGGAATGGCGAGGATCTATGAAAGATGAAAAGAAGATAGAAGGGTTCCACTCTTTTCCAACCTACTCGTCATGGAGTGGACGGAGGTTGGACGAGAAGAGATACGAGTCTCATATGGTTCCCCGATCCACACTATCTCGTAGGGCACCACGACCTCCGTGCGACTAAAATGGCACAATGTGATCCCTTGGGCTCCCTAGCGGTGCGATTGTCACCGCGAACCCCAAGGGGATCACTATGGTCTAAGTGGCACAAGCGTACGAGCTAGATAGGAAGAAGCAAAGGAAAGAAAGGAAAAGGAGGTAGCGCTCGATGGCCATGGCGAGACAACTCGCGGCCACAAGCTACACCCTAACTAGTCGGCATCCGTCGTCCCACGAGGGTCATCTTCTAAGTTGGCTCCCACCGGACTAGGTCATCACGGGGCTCACCGCGGTGCGGGTAATATCCATATCGTGACAAGCCCACGATGACCGAGTCCTAGGGTCGAACTTAGGAGTTAACGATCGTAGTACTAGAGGGTCAACTAAAACACGAGAGAGCGAGAGAATGAGTTACGCTCGGCATCACGATCACGGCGGGACAAACCCACGATCGAAACGTCCAAGCGAGGTACAATTCCCCGACTGGCTCGAAGGCACAGTTCACAGACACACACACCCCCGTTCAACACGACCATGAACCGACAACACAAGATAACGTACTCAGAGTGGCACATATCCCTAGCGCGAGTGATATAGACCGGCGCGAAGGCACGGCACAGGCATAGATAGGCAGATATATAGATATAATGCGACATTGTGAATAAGAACGGAAAAGTAGGAGCTTTGCCGACGTCGAGGACGGCGTCGGCGGAGTTCGATGGTTAGACCTTGGCGGGGATGAAGGTGAGGGTAAGGCTTCACGGAGCGACGCCGTCGGAAGTGGCGGAGAGGTCCACGGCCAACCGGGCTTGGCCCTGGCCAGCTGTAGCCTGTTGTGGCCAGTCCTAGCCACTGTGGCCAGCTCTGGCCAGCTGCTGGTGGCCAGCAGCCAGCTGCGGCCAGCCGGGGCAGACTGCAGCCAGCTGCAGGTGGCCAGAGGTGGCCGCAGCCTGGCCAGTAGTGGCTATGGTCAGCCGGAGGCGGCCAAGGGCGGTTGAGAGGCAGCGGGTTCGGCGAATGGCGCTGCAAAGGGCATAGCTTCCTCTCAGGAAGGAAGGAGGGCCCCGCGTGGTGCGGTGCGGGGTGCTGCAAATGCTGTTCCGTGCTTGACATGGTTCGCAGGGTCGGGTCGCCGTGAGACATCCGCTTGTTGGCGTTCCCAGCGAGGCCGCCGTGGATGCAGCTCGTGAGGGCGGCGTGCGGTGAACGCATGCAGGCAGGTCGGCGTTGGCCGCCCGAGGACGCGGGCGTCGGGGTTTGGACGCGCCAGGACGGAGGTGGTGCGCCGCTGGTGGCTCGGGTCATCGTGCCCGCGTCAGCGGGCGGCGCGGTAGTGGAACGGCGCCGAGGCTGGTGCGAGGTGGGTTCGGGCCGCCGCGGGCTTGGCGCCACGCTCCCCGTGGCGTGGCGACGCCGACGCCCCGTCCTGCCGCGGGCGCGGTGAGCACGGCAGAAGACGGTACGCCGCGCTGTCCTTGGAGTTCGACGGCGAGGGACGTGGAGGCGAGCATGGCCGGCATGACGCCGAGGCGTGACGCGGCTTGGCGCAGCGCTGTGGTGAACGCTGCCGCGGCGCCGGGCGCCCCGCCCATGGCGAGGTCAAGGCGCACTGCTGGCGCCGATGGTGACGCCATGCCGCTGCTCGGGTGGCGCGAGGTGGCGCTGGCGCACGGCGAGGCGACGTGGGGTGCTCGTGTGGCGAACGGGCGCACGGTGGTGGCGAGGTCGGCCGAGCGCTCGTCACGCACGCTTAGGCCACGGCAGTCTGCTGGCTGCGGATGGCGCGGGGGAAGGGGAGGCCGGGCGTGCTCGCTCGACGCGCTACCCCCGGTGCCTGCCCCGGTGTTGCGCGGGCGAAGCGCTACCTGGCTGGCAAGCCGGCAAGGGCGCTACTGCGCGTGCAGGAGACCCAGTAGCGCCTGGGGCGGGGCGCGGGCGGTGGCAGCACAAGGCCGCGCCGACGCGGGCAGAAGGAGGGGAGAGGGCTTGGTGGGAGGTGGAAGAAGGGCGGTGGCGGCTTTGGCTTCAGGAAGAAGAAAGGCGACTCGCTGGCCTGTGGTTTTTATACGGCGAAAGGGCCTAGGGCTTCGGGGCAAGATGGACGGCGACGATCCTCGTTGGCGCGCCATGGGACACGCTGGGCTCGCATCGGGAGGCGGGGTAGGCGGGCACAGTGGCACGGCGCTGGCAGCCGCCTCTTCGGCGGGCGGCGGCGGCGGCCGGGAGCCATGCCGCTCTGGCTAGGGTTTTCCAGGGGCAGGAGGCTAGGTGCTGGCGGCGTTTGGCCTAGCAGGCCTGCTGGGCCGCGGCGTGAGAGGAGGGGAAGGGAGAAAAGGAATGCGGAGCGGGCCTCCGCTGGCTGGGTCTGCTCTACTGCTGCTGGGCTTTCAGCGGGTGAAGGGAGAGGAGGGCAGGCTGGGCCTGCTCGGTGGGAAGAAGGGAAGGAGAGTAGAGGAAAGGTTTTTCCTTTTTCCTTTTTCTATTTTCGTGATGGTTTTGCTATTTGCCAAAGTGATTAGTGAAGGACTCAAAGAGGAAATCTAAGATAAATCCAAGGAGGAATTTGATAGGGAGTTTGTAGAATTTTCCATTAGATGGGAAAGAGATCCTCCCGCACTTTGCTGAGGGGTTGAGGGAAATCGAAAAGAGGAGATCGAGAGGAATTCAAAAGTAGGAAAGGGGAGTTTATCTGATTCAATGACCGGACTTAGGAGGGGTTGATAAAAGAATTTTCAAGAAGTTTTGCTATGGACTTGTGCACTCCTAAACTCGACACCACATGAAACTCGAAACCAACTCAAGAGCGAGAAGCACTCTCCCAAGCAAGAGAACTATATGTATGCATCGTTTCACTAGCAACTCCTCCCACGTTTGACCTAGAAACTACATGATTCATACAATTGAAAGAAAAAGTTTTAAAAGTTCAAATTTTTGGTGTTTGGAAAACTTCGAGGATATTACTGATGCCCCTTTATTTATAGCCCGGTGGGAGAAACGTGAGCCCTTTGATCAAACTGACTTAAGGTACGGTGGAGATGCATCCTTGAAGACGGTGGAAGAAGCTTCCGGAGAAGGCAGGCGTGAGAGGCCGTAGGGAGAGGCTGGCCGGCCTGGGAGGGGCGGCCTGGGCCCAAGCCCACTTGGGCCCGGCTTCGTTTGTGTGTTTTCTTGCTCCTTTCAGGGCCCAATGGCCCATGTTTCGATCTGGAGTTGATATCTCTTGATTACGGGCTCTAAATATAGCAAATGATATATCTGTTTTGATTGTCTTGACGAGCCCGTCACAATGGTGCAGTCAATTACTTATTTGAGATACTTTTATTTGATGAAAAATTGCATACTCCTGTAATACAAGTGAGAACACCAAAACTCGTGGAACTTGTTAGAATCAAAACCTACAACTATGCTTTGTAATTCATTTTATATCATTTTATATAATAGTTGAGGATTATATTTGGTGTTTAATGACCATCAACAAGCTCCCCCAAGCTTAACCTTTGTTAGTCCCTAGCAAAGCTAACATTCAACTGATATTCATATGTTCTTACCAACTTTCTTGTAGCCCTTCAAAAGTATACCTGTATTCAAACAAAAATTTTCCTCTAGGTTTAACCAAAACTGAGTTAACATTCAAACTTACTCATATTACTCTTGACCATGGGGCTTCTTAGCATTTACTTGGGTCTTGAGCAATCAAAAGACAGAAAGATCTAGCCAAGCACTATGTCTCAAGCTCTTCATTCAACTATCATTCTAGAGTTTTTGTAAGTTTTTAAATAAAACTCAGAGCTTTTTTTGTATGACACTCTCAAATCTCTCATTATATGTGTTATTTGTGGATTCTCACCAAGGCAATAGTGATGTTATGCCTTTCTTTTCTTCCTACAACTAAGGCTTATGTGGAGCTCATAGGTGTGGAGAAAACATAAAAGAGCATACTTGCAGTGCACATATTATAAAGTCAAACAATGGATCTACAGAGAAATAAGTCATGCAATCGAATCAAGATGTGTAAGTGTATGGATATAGTGGATATTTGGTGAAAGTGGTGAAACCTAATTCTACCTTGCTCCTTGAAGACATATCTCTCTTTTGAATTTGGAACTTGGCTAGAGAGTATGAGCTATCTTATCCTTTTCTTTCTTTCTTCTTTCTTTTTTTAAGGGAGGTGGGCATCTAAGTACCCATTGTTTTAATATTTTAGACACTTGTCCTTTTTCTAACTCCCTTTTTTCTTATTTTTTCTTTTTTTCAGAATAACTTTTGCATAGCTCACACATCCTTTTGACACTATAGATTTTTAAGAGATAGTAGCAAGAACTTGGAGTATTTATTTGGTGGCTATCCTAAAGGAATGTTTTTTTGTGTTTACTCCCAGTGTAGGAGCAAAACATTTTTAGATGGATGGAATGGAATGACATGTTGTTGCGCCTACTCCAATGTAGAGTAGTGCATATATAGGTGGAGTGTAAGTGGATCTTGATTTAAGAGTATAACAAATCTCTCATAAGGGTCATAAAGGTTGATAAAACTCAATACAAGACAAGCAGCGTATATATGGAAGTTATTTATCTAGGCTAGATATCATGTTTAGCTTTGGTAGGAATGTAAGCTTTGTCATACAAGAGCTCATCATGTAAGGTTTTGTATTTTTCAAAAGAAATCTCCAGAACTTTAGTGTCACTTAGAACAAGATAAACAGTAGCTCAAATCTTTTCAATCATATCAATCAATCACCTAGACTTAGCTCAAGCATATGTAACCCACAAGTCTTAGGCTCAAAGTAAATCTTTAAGTCAAAACAGTGTAAGCTAAAACTTAGGAAAACTTAAGTCCAGCAACTAGGTACTTTAAGAGCTATCACTTTTATCCTTTAAGATCATCTCTAGAACTTCCCTATTTATTGACTCATAACTAGACACTCATTTTATTTGGTTTTACATTTTAAAGACTCATAAAGACTCAACAAACAAGGATCTTTATGTGCCCATATTGTCGGTGCTAGAACTGGCGGTCCTAGCACCAACGAGTGAATTTGTGGTGCGTGTTCCCAACCCCGGATGGTGTACAAGATGAACACAAGGATTTATACTTGGTTCGGGCAAGAGAAGGCCCTACGCCCGGGGGGGGGGAGGAGTTCTTGTATTATCTTGCACCGAAGTGCTCGTAGGTAGGGTGTACAAAATTTGTGAGAGAGGGACGGGGCCCCAAGTCTCGTGATGATTGAGGAGAGTGCCAATATCGGGCTTGAGTGTGTGAACTTGTCATCTAGGGGTCTCGCCTTCCCCTTTTATAGTCGCAAGGGGAAGGCGGGGCCTTACAAGAGGTGGTCATGCTCGTGGCCGGGTCACGGGCTTCCGGCCCTCCCTCGGACGAGGCTCGGCGTGGCGACCGACTGCCCCGGACCGTGGCGAGGTAGTGCGACGCCGCCTCCTTGCCCCTGTTGTCCGGAATGATGGACGCCCCCTGTTGGAGTTGGTGGAGTGCGTCGGAGGGGGCGCTAGAGCCCCTGTAGCTTTGACCTCCGGACGGAGGCCGAGGCTCGGGAGGCCTCGGAGCTTGTCGCCAAACGGAGAGTGGTTGGAACAGCTGCGGCCGGTCGCCGACAGTGGTCGCCCATCCCGGGCTCGAGCTCACGGGGTGGGACTGTTGGTTGACTGGAGGGGGTGTCAGTCCACTCCCGCATGGGGTGACGCCGCCCGCCGTGCCGCCCCGGGCGTGGTAGATGGCGCCCGGGGTTCGGCGATGGGACTCCGGGCGGAGGGGTTAGGCGGCCAGGTGCCCCACTTGTGGCGGGCGTGGCCTCCAATGTGGAGGGCTGCGTAAAGCATGATTGCCGGGCGTGGGCCGTGACGGGTGATGCCCATCCCCGCCGTAACATGGAGTGCTCCCGACACGGGCGGTGGTGGATATGCGTCAAGTCGGTGGTACGGCCTTTGACTGGCGGCGGAGGCGTCTGTCCGAGGCTTTGGTTGCCGGGGGCTCGGAGGCGGGGCCGGAAAAGCTAGCGGCTTCGTCGAGGCCTCGCCGCTGGGGGCTCGGGCGGGACGGAGAGTGGAGGCTCGTCCGAGGCCCTGCTGGGGCTCGGGCGAGGCGGGGGAATCGGCGCTCGTCCGAGTCCTCGGTGAGGTAGGCTCGGACAATTAGGTGGCCGTGCGTCCGCTCGCACCTTTGTGGCTTAGGTAGTGGAAGTGGGAGGCCTCTTTGGGCCGAAGTTTCGCGTTTGTTGGGCTTTCCTTAAGGGGCCTTTATTTTGGTCCCCGACAGTAGCCCCCGAGCCTCTCGAAGGAGTGGGAGCACTCGTTCGTAGGCCGAGGTCGTGCTTCCTTGGTTGCCATCGATACTTTCCGAGGCAGGTGTGCCTTGAAGCGCGGCGTGTAGTGCCCCCGAGGCCGGAGGAGTTTGGGGGACTCCTTGAAGGCTTGCATTTAGCTTGCACGACGTGGCTTTGAGGCTTGTCCCGAGAGCCGTGCTATCCGGTGGGGGCTTGGAAAGCCGCACCGCCGGGTAGCCCCCGAGGCCTCGGGAAAGTGAGGGGCACTCGCCCCGAGGGCTAGTGCGTCTTTTGATGGACAGTTAGCCCGTCTTGCCGAGCCCCCGGGCCCGTCGGCTCGTCCAGGGGTTCGGCTGGGTTTTTAGGGCGTTTTCCCAAATTGGTTTACTCGTTGGGGAAGCCCCCGAGCCCTCGTAGCGACGAGGGGAACCCAATTGGGACTCAGCCGCCAGTTTCTTACGCACCTCAGCTTCCCTTCCGCAGGGAGGAGGGTGGACTTCGTCGTGCTATCGTCGACGAGTGTCGAACACGACTAGATCCGGTGAGTGTTAGCGGGAGAATCCAAGTGAACCGGCCCTCAGGCCGCATTCGCTAGGGGTTGGCCGGGCCCGAGGCGCTTGGGTTCATAAGAGCCCGCACGGTATGCCTGAGGTGGGGCTCGGGTCCCGTCCGGGGTCCCGAGGGCTCGGTGCTCTCCCACGTGGGATCCCCCTACTCCGGCTGCCATGCTGGCCTCGGATCTTTGCAGGATGGCCTACGCTTGCGGGGGGTATTGTATGAGGCCGTCCGAGCTGCCCGACTCTGTTGCCCAGGGTGGTTGCCGAACCCTTAGATGGGCCAGCCTGCGAACCCTGGGCCTTAGGTGGGCCCGCCGCCTGGCTCCTTCGTGGAGAAGGAACCCCCTGTTTTGCCTCAACGTGGGGCGTGGGGCGCGTTTTTTTCAGGCGGCGCGGGATGCGGGGCGCCTTTCTCCGGTGGCGGGCCCCACTTTCTCCGTCGTGGCAGTTGCCGTGCGCGTGCGCCTGCGGGTCCCACGGAGGATGTGGCGTCGGCGCTGCGCCTTCGCTGTGACCCGCGCGGTGGCAGGCCCGGGCTCCGTGGCCGGATCCTTTGTGAGGATGCACCATTCAACGTGCGTGTGGGGCGCGCTGAAGTCCGTGTGGCGCGGCCGCCGCGGCGCCCGGCCGCCTCGGGCCGTCGCGCGGTGTGCAATCAGTGGGCGCATCGTGGGCCGATGCGCACTTAATGCAAAAGAAGGGAGAGCGTCGGGTATAAATACCGGCGGCGGCCGTGTTGGCCTTTCCTTCGTATCTGCGCCGCCATTTGCTCTTTGCCTCGCCTTCCCCGCCCGGAGAAATCTCTTGAGCTCGCCGGAGAGGGGAAAGGAAGAGAGACTTCCCCGTGCCGCCTCCCTCGCTCGATCCCGCCCTCGCGATGGCACCCAAGGCCAATGTTGTTGGCGTGGCGGATTGGGAGTCCGCTCCGTGACGGAGGCGGAGCCGGGTGGCGTTGGTGGGAAGGGGGGCTCTGGCGCTCGGAGCGACTTCCCGGGCCGGAGTGGATCGTGCCGTCGCGGATGATCGATATCCGCGCCCTCCGCCGGGGTACGTCGTGAGCTTCACGTGTCGTTCCATGAGCGCGGGCTCGGGATGCCGGTAGGGTGTTTCTGCCGGGGGGCTCTGGAGCACTACGGCTTGGAGCTCCACAACCTCGCCCCCAATCGCATCTCCCACGCGGCCGTCTTCGTGGCGCTGTGTGAGGGCTACCTCGGCGTCGACGCCCACTGGGACCTGTGGCTCTACTTCTTCGAGGCAACCTTGTTCCTGAAATCTCCGCCAAGGCGTAGAAGGAGAAGGGGAAGGAGCGGGGGAGAAAGAGAAGGGGAAGAGGTTGGCCGTCCGGCCGGTAGTGCCATTTGCGCTGCGATCCGTGCACCGCAGGGACTATATCCCGGCGAGGCTCGCCCAGCTCGAACCGTGGTTGGCACAGCAAGTGGTTCTACCTTCGCAACGATGGTGGCCGCCTGCTGCCACCGGGAAGGTGTTCGACTCGAGCCGCCGTCGTGGGAAGGAGCTGATCCCCGAGAGGGTGACCCCGTGAGGGAAGGTGTTTACCGCCTGGCGCGCCCGACCGGAGAGGGCGGACGCCTCGGCGGTGATCGCCCCGGCTTCCCAAGGCGGCCCATCGTGCCGCTCATGCATCGGCGGTGCAGCGCTGTACGACATGCGGCCTGGCAGCCCACGGGAGGACCGGATAGCGGCCCAGGAGACCTAGGGTTCGCCGAGGTCCTTGGCCGACGAAGCAGGCGGCATCGGTGGAGCATTCGTGATTGCTCAAAATCCCGATGCGGCGACAAAGGGCTACATTGGTGCAGTAAGAGGCCGTTCCTCCCGCTTCGTTGTGCGTTCGCTCCTCTTCTTCCTCTTCCCCACGCTGACCTCGGTCGTCGCTTGCGAGGGGCTCGCGGAGGCTGAGGCCGTCGAGGCCCCGATCGCCCCGCGGAGAAAGGCGACCCAACCGTGGGCACGCGGAGGCGGAGAAGCGTAAGAAAAAGGCGCCGCGCGCTCCAACACATAAGCGAAGGAGAGGGAGGACCTGTCTCGGCTGCGGCGGCCGGGGAAGCGGGAGGGTCTTCCTCTAGCGGAGGCTGCGTCGGACACCCACCGAGTACTGATGGCGACGACGGCGATGGTGGGGAGGAGTGGGACGAGGACGAGCTGATCCGCCGCCTGGGGTTGGATCCCGGAGGTGACGTCCTTGCCCGGGCGGGCGGTTCATCGCCCGGCGCCGCCGTCCGGAAGAGCTGCCGGTAGAGGCTCGTCCCCGGCGTTGTCGGACTTGGGGCGCGCGATGCCCCCAATGGGTGGGACGTCCCCGGAGGGGGCGTGGCGTCATGGGGAAGGAGGTCGTCGAGCCCCCTCCCCCCGGAGGCTCGTCCCCCACGCCCGCCAGCGTCGGCCGAGGCGGGTTGGAGAATATGATGAGGACGCCTCGGCCGGGCGGCTGATCGTCCGGGCGCTGACATTCCGCCGTCGGGCGGGTCCGTCTGAGCTAGGATTAAAGTGCGCGGGTAAGTGGTGTCCACACCTTGCCGTCGGTCTCGGCGTTTGTTTTTTTTCCGCCCGCTAACTTCCGTCTTGTCCCCATTCGCAGCTTTGAATCGCACGGCCGCGGTGGACGCGCCTCGCCTCGGAAGCGGCTGGGCGCGGCGGGCTCTGGAAAGCGGATTCGGTTCCACCGCCGAGCCGGACGGTCGGGACGAGGAGAGGGAGAAGGTCGTAGAGGGGGCCGCCCGGGTCTGACGGAGGCGGTCCTCGGCGGTGACGGGCAGGCGCGCAGCGCCTCTGCCGAGGAGGCCGGGGGCACGCCCGTGGCGCCTCGTCGGGCCGCCCGTTGGGTGCCGGTCGGGACGGCGGAGGCCCCGGCCAGGAGGGCGACAGTGGTGATCCCTGGCCGTGTCGGCCCGGTGGGCTCCTCGGTGTCGCGTGGGGCAGCGATGGAGGCTGGGTGGTGGTTGCTGCACGTGACGCGGCTATGACCAGGGCGGAGCCAGCCTCGACCACTGCCGGTGGCCCGAGGGGCGGGTGCCACCGCAATGTAGAGGGAGGGCCGGAGGCGCGGGGGCGAGGCGCCGCCCGGGTGGGTGCCACGGCCTCGGCCGAGACGTCCGGTGAGCAACCCGCCGGGAGCCCACCTTGCCCGGAGAGCCGGCCGCCCAGGGGGCCCCGGAGAGGCGGGGCCTTTGCGCTAGATGATGCCAAGGAGGGGAGGATCGGGTGAGCGTGGCGGGCTGCGTCGACCGCTATGAGAAGGCCGCCGGACCATTGTGTCGGGGGGTTGTGCAAGGAGCTCCCCCTTGCTTCGGGTGAGTGAACTTTCAGCCCTCCTTCCCTCCGGGAGCGTCTTCCCAGGCCCGGCCGGTTGGAGAGCGTGTGTTGCGGGATTTAGCGCAGACGTCGAGCGGGAAGTCGGAGGTTCTCCGCGCGTCGGCCAGCCTTCACGACCCGGTACCTTCAGCGAAGAAGGGCACGGTCGCGCGGTGATGACTGCCGGTCGGAGAAGGGCCGCCGAGCTCGAAGCTCCGCCTTCTCGTCTCCTAGCTGCGGCCGAGGCCACGACGGCACGCGAGGACGCCACCCTCGCCCGAGGGACGCGTCGCTGGGGCCACGCCCGGGAGCATCGACCAGCTCCGGAGGGAAAGAAGGAGGCGATGGTCGTAGAGGCCTCGCGCTCGGCGGACTCCATCAAGTCCCCGTCAACCGACTGCCGGGAGGCCTCGGAGGAGGCCGAGCGCGTCGTCCCGGGCGAGGAGTACCCAAGGCGAAGGGCAGCAGCGACCTTGCGGAGGGGGCGAGAACGAGACCCTCCGCGGGCCACCGCGAGGTAAGAGCTGTGATTGGCCTTCGTGCCTGCTTTCACCGTCCGAGAGCCTAACTCTCGGGTTCTTGCAGAACTGCTGGGCGGGTAGAAGGCTGGAGGAGAGCCTCTCCGTGTCGCAAGCCGCCTATAACTCGGCTGAGGGCGAAGCTTGAGACATTGACGCTGGAGGCCACAGCCCGTCTACACCCGCGGTGGAGGCTGAAGAAGCCGGTGGGAGCAACTTGGTGTCGCGGGCCGGCGACGGTGCCGCGCCGGGTGGAGGCGCGGCAGCTGGAGGCCCCTCGAAGTCGGGCGTGTCGCACACGCCAAGGCTGACCATGTCCCACTACCGGCTCGACCTCCTCGGATCGCCGAGGGGGCTCGTCGTGGCCGAAGAGGAGATGGGGCACGAGTCCGATGTCTTGGCCCAACTCGTCGAGGAGGCCGAGAGGAGCGGGGCTCCCCGCCGCACCGGTGGCTACTTTTGCGCCCGCCGTCGTCTCCACTCCTCCGGGAGGAAGCCGCTGACGCCGAGGCTGCGGTGGTCGCCGAGGTCATGTCCGCCGAGGTTGCGGACGCTGGTGCCGGAGGCCCCGAGGCCGTGGATGTTGCCGCCCAAGACGTTGGTGCCCGGATGACCTGATGAGATCCCGCAGCTGGGCCCAAGTGCTCATGTAAATAAAAGTTTATGTTGAATTTGTGTTTGTGAGACACTTTGTGAATCGGCCCGTTGAGGCTTTATGCTTTTTGTACTAGCTTTTTCGTTATCTCTCGCCTTCCCTTCCGTTTGTATTCGCTACTTGGTCTTGTGAGGATGCTTTGCAGCCCGGGGTCGCTCTTTAACCGAAGGGAGGGACGGCGCGAGTAGATGCCTCGGCCCCGTTGCCCTTCCATAGTCGAGCGACCTCCTCGTGGCACTTGGAGTCATTCTTTTGGCTGAGGGTGGCGAGTGGAGGCACCGTAGCGCTCGGGCGTAGGTGACCTCGCGGCTCGGCCGTCCTTGGCCTCGGGATGACCTTGGTCGTGCCTTTTCCTAAGTATGCGAAACCTTCGGGAACGTAGAGTCTACGAAAGATAGCCTAGGGTCACGATCCTGATCCCCATCGCCATTTGTCGCGGCCGTCGGCGCCGAGATCACGAACCTCCACGTGGAAGCACTCGCGCGTCGGGTCGTACATGTCGTCCGGGAGTCGGAGTCGGGGGTAACCGAAGGCGAAGGCGTGCTCCGGGATGAACCCCCTGGGTTCCGTGTACTCGAGGTGGCGCCGGATCGGGTGGGTATAGCGCGTGCCGGAGTGGCGTCGCTGCTCCTCCTGCCTGATCAGGTACTCCTCGTAGGCATGGGTGGATCCGTCGGGGATGTCTGCGTCGGGGTGCTCCGTGGAGCGCCGCCGACGGCGGTGACGCCTCCTCCGGGCTCCCATGGCGGTGGGGACCAATGCTGTGTAAGTGGCAGCAGCGTTGATCATGCCAAATGGCTGGCGTGGTGGCGACGGTGGCTGAGCGTCCCTACGGCGGGTGTCGTCCAGCCACAGCGCCGAAAGATCTTCATGAAGGCCGCCAGCGTGTCCGTCGAGTGCGGCGGGAGCGAGCACCGTGGTGCCTCCTGCGCCGGGCTGGTGTCGAGTCCCAGGGGACTCATCGGAAGGCCCACGAACTCCGGTCGGGAGGAGTTCCATGTAAATCTTGGACCCCGATCGACACGAACTCAAGCTCACCGAACCGGATCAGGGTGCCCGGCTCTAGCGGCTGGAGTGGAGAGGAGTTGGGGGTGAGAAGTCGCCCCGAAGCGTCGTCACGTCTGCTGGCCATCCGGAGGTTTGGCGGGAAGAGAGGAAAACACGCAGCTCCCCCTACCTGGCGCGCCAAGAACCGCCGGGGGTGCTAGAACCGGGCGGTCCTAGCACCAACGAGTGAATTTGTGGTGCGTGTTCCCAACCCCGGATGGTGTACAAGATGAACACAAGGATTTATACTTTGGTTCGGGCAAGAGAAGGCCCTACGTCCGGTGGGGGGGAGTTCTTGTATTATCTTGCACCGAAGTGCTCGTAGGTAGGGTGTACAAGCTGTGAGAGAGGGACGGGGTCCCAAGTCTCGTGATGATTGAGGAGAGTGCCAATATCGGGCTTGAGTGTGTGAACTTGTCATCTAGGGGTCTCTGCCTTCCCCTTTTATAGTCGCAAGGGGAAGGCGGGGGCCTTACAAGAGGTGGTCATGCTCGTGGGCGGGTCACGGGCTTCCGCCCTCCCTCGGGGACGAGGCTCCGGCGTGGGCTGACCGACGTCCCGGACCGTGGCGAGGCGGTGCGGCGTCGCCTCCCTTGCCCCCTCGTTGTCCGGAATGATGGACGTCCCCTCGTTGGAGTTGGTGGAGTGCGTCGGAGGGGGCGCCAGAGCCCCTGTAGCTTTTTTGACCCGCACGGAGGCCGAGGCTCGGGAGGCCTCGGAGCTTGTCGCCGCACGGAGAGTGGTTGGAACAGCCGCGGCCGGCCGCCGACATGCTGGTCGCCCATCCCTGGCTCGAGCTCACGGGTGGACTGCTGGTTGACTGGAGGGGGTGTCCAGTCCACTCCCGTACGGGGGGTGACGCCGGCTGCCGTGGCCCTAGCGTGGTAGATGGCGCCCCGGGGTTCCGGCGATGGGACCTGGCGGAGGGGTTAGGCAGCACAGTGCCCCACTGTGGCGGGCGTGGCCTCCACTGTGGAGGCCGCGTAAAGCATGATTGCCGGCGTGGCCGTGGGCGGGGGCGATGCCCATCCCCCCGCCAGAACATGGAGTGCTCGACACGGGCGGTGGTGGATATGCGTCAAGTCGGTGGTACGGCCTTTGACTCTGGGCGACGCGTCCTGTCCGAGGCCTGGTTGCCAGGGGCTCGGGCGAGGCGGAGAATCGGTGCTCGTCCGAGCCCTCAGTGAGGTAGGCTCGGACGGGTCGTGGGCCGTGCGTCCGCTCCCAAGACCGTGGCTTAGGTAGTGGAAGTGGGAGGCCTCTTTGGGCGAGAAGTTTCGCGTTTGTTGGGCTTTCCTTAAGGGGCCTTTATTTTGGTCCCCGACACATATATTTTTGGTTTTTTAGATTTTCTTATGATACTATGGTGAACCTTCATGTGCTCACATATTTTTGGTATGTTTATGACTTTAAGACAGACTCAATAATTGTATAGGTATACTTACCTGATAATTAGGGGATGCCTTCCCCCAAGTTAGTTGTTGTCATGGTTGAGCATTGAAACTGAGTGATCCTCACGGAGGAGCTCATGCTTATGAGAGCAAGTGTTGCCAGGGACATCTCGATCTCATCCCTTGAGAAGTTACTTCCTTCACACAGTAGGTAACTGTATGTCGAGAAGGTGTACTTCAAATGATAAAGATGAAGATACCTAGGTGAGCTGGCTCTCGGAGTCACTCTGCAGAAAACTATCACAAAACACCAAAACTCGTGGAACGGATTAGGATAAAACAGTTTATGGTTAGCCATTTCGAGGATTAGATGTTATGGAGCTTTAGAAATATTTTCTAAGTGACAAAGTTCTGCCAGGATGCTCATCTAGTATTTTTAAATTTTTCTATTTTTGTATACTGAAAAAAAAAAAACATGTATGCATCATATTTTTGATATTTTTATGCCATCACGGTGAAAACTCCTACATGATTTTATACCGCAAGGATTCTCATAGGGCTTCAAGTTTTTAAGATGAATTCAGCCTAATGCATGCCTATTTATTTTTGTTTGTTTTCTATGCAATACTAATATAGAAAAGTAAACATGCTAAAAGAAAATAAATCATGCAATGCAAGAAAGTAAATATGGATAACTCCGATGTTACCTTCCGACGAGGGTTCGATGTTTTGAGTCCTTTGAACTGACTCCTCCTTGCAGTGGTTTATTAATTGTGTACTTCAGTTTGCTCCTAAGGATGAGGATTGAGGTGGTGTCTCCACTAGTGGCGCTTCTAATGGTGGTGCCACCTTGTTTTCTTTTTGTTACCATCTCGAAGCCAATCTTATGTGCATTATTACTATTGGTTTAGAACTTCCACTTGTAGAATTTGGAAAATCTCCTCACACTTTGCTTGAAGTGTGTTACGCTCATAAAGACAAGATAGAGATCAAGTGCATATGTCGTTGACGGTTGTAACACCAGTTTTAAAGACAAAACCAGGTATGACATATGTGTGCCCAGGAAGTCCACACGTACACCCACAGAGTAAATAGTATTAGAAAACAATATTATAAATAATATATACATAGCTATATTAATACTTACATCGAGTAACGCGGAACGGTAGCTAATCTTCTTGTTAGACTCTATTCTTCACAGGGGACGGTTGTTCTGGGGGCACCATACGCCTAGCACTTCTCGGAAAAACTCGCTAGCTCCACTATCCGGTACCCATCCGGGATTTTCCAAAGAATTAAAAAGTAAAGGCAAGCGTGTAAGTACATGTCGTACTCAAACAAATATAACATGGGGTTCATGAGGCTCAAAAAGGTCGATTAATCGGCTTATTGCATTTAGCTTTTATATGATTAACATTTATGGCATTAATAGCATCAAGGTAGTAGCATTTCCCATAACACATGATCAGGTAAACAAGAATAAAGAATAATATATAACAACATAATTAAATAAAATAATTAAACATCATACATCGGTGATCGGCTATTCCGTAAGAATCCCAAAGGCCGCCCCGTGTCCGTGGGCACGGCTAGTATACCAGATTTATTAAACTCTGCGCAGAGGTGTACACTTTCACCGTGAGTCGTGATTTACCCTTTTCGCCCGAGGTGATCAGCCTCTTAACCCACTTCCAAGGAAGGTCGGCAGGGTTCACTATGAAGCCTTTCAAAGGTTCGTCTAACAAGTTAGGGCCGCTAGGTTTCCTTGACAAGTAGACATAGAATCCCCCTTCCAAATGGTTCACAACGCAGCAGCACACATGAGGATAGAGGCCACGCTATGCCCATCGTGTAAAGCCCCTTATGCGCCTTTTGGTAACCTCTAACAAGCTAGAAGAGGGTCCTCATACTTGACTAAAGCCAGAGCCATATAGCCCTCACAGTTGTACTGTAAATCCCGGTGACCACTTATAGATAAGTCCTTATGGAGAGAAACTAGAGCAACAATATAACACCATGCTCTAGACCTCTATCAACAGTAATAAAATCATCTTTTAATGTTGTTGCATATTCCATTATTCATGTTACAAGATCATGGTTATTTATATATTCAGCGCTAGCAAGTATTACCCACATGCACATATCCCAAGTCATCAAGGTAGATAGTAATCAACTCTAAGTCATCCTTAATAGGGAATCAAAGATATATGCATATGAAATATAGTGGATATTATGAATAGGTAATCAAGGAGGTCCCAAGCTATACTTGCCTTTTATGCTTGCTTTCCCCTCACGATATCTTTAGCCTTTATCTTCGATCTTCAACGCTTATAAACGGTCCTCATTCTACTCGTAGCAAGCATCACGCATAGACAAACATACAAGCAAACAAATAGAAGCAACTAAGAACATTATACTACACGCAAAGAAAACATACTAAAAGATCTAGCGGTTATAGTTGCGATATCACAAGAAACATCGCTAACGGAACTACCGTTGACTACCGTGATTTTCATATTATATAATAGAAAAAAGAAACAGCTACAAACTTTGATTTATTTTATAGTTTAAATAAAATCATGTAAAAGTTCTTATTTTAGATTAGACATATCATATTGTATTAACATATGTTACGGTATAGTTTAAGTTAGATTTTATCTTTTGCAAAAAATAAAAGGACATGTGAGAATACCTAGTCAAATTGCAGATAACGTGAGTTCAACTAAACAAACTATAATTTAAAAACACATGACGATAGCAATTAAATCATATTATTAAAATTTGTGCATAAAACATCCTCGTATTTGGTTTACCTGTATGCCATTTTTAATTAGAAAAACTAGTTGGACATGCACATCAGTCACATTCATGTTTGAATTATAAAATGAAAAATAGGTGAGAACATCTAATTCAAAATTAACACAACCGTGTTCAAACTAGCAAGCCTTAATTTAATTTAAAACATTAAGTAGATATTAGTCAAATTGACATTGTTTTATGGAAAGTCGAGACTTAAAACCTAGCTTACTTTTAATGAAAGCAAGTTGCATCCATGTTACTCCAATTAATATTTAATTTAAATTTAGAAAATACGCAGTTGGTACACCATAGATTACGTCGGTACATGCGAGATGCAAACTAAACAGGGCTAAAAATAAATAACATGTGGTGGCTATAAAGCTCAGGGCATATATGAGTAGGAATACATGGACTCAATGTCAGTCCACGATGCATACACGTAAGGCAATTCCTTGAATCGAGATTGACAAAATATAAAGGAGGAAGATGATTTATTGAGTAAGGCTGGATGACATAGGCATGAGATCAGCGGAGTATTATCCTTAGCGGATAATAAAGCAATAGGGCAAGGGCATTAAAGAGACACCTGGCCCTCTATGTCGAGGATGACCGGCGGCCAGCATGACTTGCAGCTTGCTCCTTCATGGCCGATTGTTCTTACTAGGCAACTGCATGGATGACAACAGCTGATGATCATGTATAGGCTCGACAAAGCCAACAGAGTTGCAGATCAAGGAGGCAAACTAACAGGTGGTGTGCGGAGAAGTTCTCACCAACGTCAGACGAGGAACAACGATGCCGGTGTTTAAGCAGAGGGGCGAGTTTGGGTTTTAGAAGCGAGCTCCGATCCTCGGCGACGGCAGACATGCAGATGGAGATCGGCCGCTTGCGAGGTGCGGCCGAAGAGCAGAGAATAGAGAACTTGTCATCCACGGGACATGGTGGTTTGCCGGACAATCTTAATGAGAATAAGAGAAACACAAGAGGATGATTATACGTTGCCGGATTGACGAAGGTGTGGAGGACGACAAAACAAACCTCATGATTGATGGTGGCGGCGTAGTAGAAAACAAATGAGGAAATCTAATTTACTAACCTAGGTATTCCCAAACTGGGGGCTCCCCTTACGGTAGATTGATGTTCTTTGCCTAAGAGATTGGTTCATATAAATATGGAGAAAGACTCCTCACCTCATCATCAACTAACAATATGGTACTAATTGATATTGCACCCTCCAACATTACTAATGGGCCTAAATAAGCATTAAAACCCACTAGCAAATAAATGCATGGGCTTTGAGGGCTGGTGGTAAACTTATGATTTTATTATTTTCGGAATAAATTAATTTCAGGATTAAAATAATTCTAGAAAAGTCTAGAATTACTATTTAAGCCCTAAAAATACTCCGAAAGCTTTAAAAAAAAATTCAGGAAAAATTCTCGGAGACATTTTGGAACATGATGAACCAAAATAAAATATTTGGAGCTCATGAAAAGTATGTTAGAGCATTCAAAAATTAGATTATGCTAAAAAAAGAACGAGTTCAAGAAAAAGCCTGAACAGTTCCTGAAAAGTTTATACAGATATGTTGGTAGAGAAGCGGCTCGTCGATGAACTGTACTCGATGAGATTGGATTAGAGTTTGGTGCCGGCTGTGAGCTTGATTGTAGATGCGGCTTGCTCTAGGACTAGGATAGGTAAGTTTACGCTTCGATTAGGGTTCGGCAAAGGTGGGGTGTAATGCGGTCGGGAAGGAGTGAGCTTGGGCTGTGTGACCGAATCGAAAAAGAGAGGTTGAAAAGTTTTTTTTTTTTCTAAAGCCTCAATCTAGTTTTCAAACTTTATATTGAATTCTTTTGAATTTTGGTCAAAACCACTCATCACAAAAGAAATCATATGCTTCAGCATGAATGCACAAACATGTCGCTATACCCATGTTAAGTTTTAGGGACATGTTATGATTTCGTATTTTTGTGCTCATGAGAATATATAGGTATAAGCTTTATAATCTACAAGCATATGATTTCGTATTTTTGTGCTCATGAGAGTATAGCTTATGCTTCAGGAATAAGATAAATAGCAGCTCATTAAATTAAAAATACGAAATCATATCATGCTTGTAGATTAAAAAGCACAAACATGTCGCTATACTCATCACAAAATGATATGATTTTCGTATTTCAAACTTTATTCTGAATCTGAATTATGGAGGCATAAGCTTATGTTGAGTCTAGGTAGTTGATCGATATGATTCATGAAGGATGAGCTGCTATTTATCTTATTCCTAGCATTACTAAGTTCTGAAGGTTTATTTTAAAAATTTAAAATCTATATGATGAGCTCTTGTATGATAAAATATGAATTCCTACTAAAGCCAGAAATAATATCTTTAGAAGATAGGAAACCTTTTCACATTTAAGCTGCCTGCTTTGCATTGAGTTCAGTCAACCTGTGTTGTATGCCTTATGAGAGCCTTGTCATGCTTTTAAAACCAAGATCACTTACACACTCTAGCCCACATATGCATTACTCCTACCCTAGGAGTAAGCGCAATCATTCACATATTTTTCTATCCATGTTCATCACAAAAATGTTTCTCTCCTATACTGGGAGAAAACACCAAAAATACACACCCCATAGGAAGACCCCTGTCTTTAATGCTCTAAGTCCTTCTTGTATCTCTCTAATTGGTTATTATATTCAAAGGATGCATGTGGCTGTATAAAATTCTTAAAAAAAAAAGAGAAAAGAGAGAAAAAAAAAAAGAAGAGAGTAAAATGGACAAATGTCCCAAAGAATTAAAGCAACGGGTATAAGATGTCCGCCTCCCTGATTTAAAATAATAAAGATGGCCCATGTTTTTCCTGAGAAAAGTTTCAAGAGAGTTATTTTCAAAGAGCAAAAGTAGAATTAGAATTAGCCACAAATACCATATATACACCTATCCACCATATTCTATACACATGCACATCTTGGTTTGATTATATGTCTCGATTCTCTATGGATCCATTAGTTGACTTTACAATACATGCATTACAAGTATGCCTACCCTTGTTATTGCCGATCCTATAAGCTCTACCATATATATCCTTAGCTGTAGGAGGCATAACATCATAAATGCCTTAAGAGAGAACCATAAATACCATATACATTGAGAGACTTGAGGGTGTCATACAATGAAGCTCTGAGTTTTATTTTGAAAACCTATGAAAAACTCCGGAATGTTAGCACTGCGAAGAATTCGAGACATAGCGCTTGACTTGATTGTTCTATCTTTTGATTGCTCAAGACTTATGCAAAAGCTGTAATGCCCTATAATTAAAGGTAAAATGGGTAAGTTTGAAGGTTAGAACGTATCTTTGTTTAACGGAGGAATATCTTTGTTTGAAAGCATGTGTACTTGAAAAGTATAACAATATTATAGCAACTCCTGATCCAAATATAATAAAAATTAGGCTTAGTTTGTTTACCAAGGGACTGGCAAAAGGTAAGCTTGGGAGAGTTGTTGACGATGGATAACGTCAACATTCATTAAGACTTTAGACACAAGAGGATACACGAATACACACTAGTCTAGGGTTTTAACTGATAATTTTCACGACTTTTGCATATTCTATATTTTCTAGGGAATTTTCCAGAAAAGTTAAAAAGAGGGATTAAAGTGCATATTAATCACGAAACTTATCCGCCACGGAAAGATCAACACTGGGACGTGGGAAGGATCTAGAAGACACCCGAAGCAATCGGGGGCCAGGAGGCCGCCAGGTGGGACCGGTCGGCCCCACCATGGCGCCGGCCGGCGCCCCCCTCTAGGGTTTCGGGCCCCCTTTTGGAAGCTTCCTCCACCACCTCTCCTGATGCATCTCGGTCCTTGGTTAAGTCGGTTTGATCCTGCGGCGCATGTTCATCCCACCGGACTATAAATATATGGGCAGACCCCCCTGGAGAGAGCCAATTCATTATTCATCAAGGCCTCAAGCCATCAAGCATCAATAAGCCTTCAAGTTCATCAAGAGCCTTCTAGTTCATAGTTCTAGTTAGTTAGATTAGAAGTAGAGGAGATCTAGTTCTTCATCGGGATCTGGAGCCCCCTGCCCATGCGGAGGAGCGCAGGAGTTCGGTATAGTTCTAGTTCTTTCTTTCTTATTGTATTCATTATTCAGATTAGGGAGACATTATTCTTAATAGTTCATATGTTCTTAATTGCAATAGTCATTGTCTACTTTGATTATATGTCTAGTTTAGTTAGTTCGATCTTATTGAATTCATATAATTGCTCGTATAGCATTTATCTAAGTGTACAATGGGTAGATGATAGATAATATATAGACGTGGTGTCTAGATATCTTGTTTGTCTGCGAGTGCACCCTGACATGCCGGGACGTGTGGTAGTCCACGTAGGTGACAGCTACGTTGGTTCCTCTGTAGTCCACCCTCCGTACGTAGGACAGCAGGGCACGGTCGCGAAGTTGGATAATGACTCTGTTTCACATCCTTCCTAGTTGATGCCCTCTTACATGTGATCATGATATAGGGTTGACTTAGCGATGATTACTAGATGTAATTGCACTAATTAGAGTTATTTATTGATGTAGTTATTGAATTACCTTAGACAGTTATCTTTTTAGTTTATCCATTGGCTAACTATGATTATGACTAGAAAATGCTCTGATGATTAACTATATAATTATGATACTTGATTATGCTATCACCCGTATTTGTCTATATTTATCTTGTGACCTCTGCCTGTTATGAGTAGAGTAGATGACATTGGTAATATCACTTATTCATTGTATATACTTCCTTATCAATATAATAGATAGAGTTTATAACAAGCTTTCCCAGTGGTATAAATATAAATCGACAATCTGATAGAACTCCCTAGGTAAAATGCTACAATGGTATAATTATCTGTCTGCTTGCAGAATCTCTTTTGGTTTATATTCATATCACTGCCTAGTCATATTGAATAATACATGTAAATCTATATTTGCTCCTTAGCCTTATAATTAGGGATGACAACTTAATTCATGCTTAGGAATGGTAGTGATAAATAAGTGGCTAGTTACTAATGACAAGTTAATTTAATACCATGTATTTCTAATCTCGTTAATTCGTAGCGACGTTAGAAGTGCCAACATATGCTCTATTGGTGGGAAAACACTAACAGAACTAGAAATTTATTCATTCTCTAACCTTAGGCACAATAAGATTGATGTCTTTTTATATTGTTCATTTATATCTTGGGTGAGAATATCAAAAATATAAAGAGCCTTTTACCTGTGTGCCATTAAAAAAGTTGCCCGTTTCCTATAAGCCACTGAAAAGTTGAAACTCACCCAAGTGCCACTGTACTTATCTTTGTTGTCGCACGTGCCATTCCGTCCAAGCTGGGTGCTAACGGTGGTTAACGGCGCAGACAAAAGACTTCAATGCCCTATCTGGGTACACACGGTAGCTGGTGAGGTGTTTTGGCGCCAAGGCGGTTCCCAGGTGTCTCATTTTGCCGCCAAAACTCCTGGCGCCTATAAAAGCGGCCTAGAGAACTGGGCACTGAACCATCTCCCTTTCCCTCCCTATTCCTCTTCTCTCCCTCTCCCTCTAGCCTTGCTCTTCTCCTAGCTCCATGTCTGAAGCTTCCAGCAGCCATGGCGGGCAGCGCAGGAGGGTGATGTGCCCCAACCGTGGTGTGCTGGCCAGATTCGATTCACCGAACGCAGAGAAGAACAAGAATCGAGTGTTCCACAAGTGCCCATTTTTTGCAGTTACTGTCTATTTCTTGCTTCTTTTGCATTGATTCTTTTGTATGAATGCTCCCAGTTTGGTGACTATGTCTTATTCTAATTGGTTCTTAGGTTGGAGGATGCCAGTACTATCAGTGGGAGGATGAAATGGACATTCCAGTGCAGACTACAGCCCCTGCAGGTCCTCTACATGCAGCTCCTCTACACCCAGCTCCACTTCATGCAGTGCCTCTACAGGCAGTGGCACCAGATCTGGCCATGATCCAGGAAGGATCTCAGGCACCTGGAGTTGGAGTGGCAGGCAATGCAGCAGCTATGAACAATAGGGTTATGCAGCAGCTTCGATGGATAGAGAAGCTGCTCTATTTTTTAATCTTTCTGTCTCTGTATGCTATTATGAAGAACTAGGGGGCATTTGTCTATGTGTTGTATGAATGAAGAACTAGTAATGGATGGTTGATGCTAATGAAAGCATGAATGAATGAATGAATCTGTATCTGTATGAATGAAGTTGTCTATGTGTGATGATGTATGAATGTGTGCATTGCAGAAGTACAGGACAACACTAAATTACCTTAAAACAAGCAATTTGTGTACACACAAACATTAAGCAAGCACATTAAACAATAACATTGGTCTTGCCATATGCTAGATTAAGCAAGCATCAGTACTGGTTTCAGTTTACAAAAAAAATGATGCCAGAAGACACCATAGCAGCAGCTAAGTCACTGTTTTCCTCAAAAGCTTTAGAACAGGAGCTATGAGAACAGCACTACAGCAGCACAACAACAATAATATTGTTCTAGGCCATACCAGCACAGCACAAAAGCATTGCATATTGTCCAAATTGTTGCCAAAAGACCCATAGCAGCAGCATATAGTCCAAATTGATGCCAAAAGACCCATAGCAGCAATAGTTCTGTTGAAGGCTACATTACCAAAAGCTCTCAATTCTGACCTTCACTGCAGCAGTTGCTTCTTGCTTCTAGTGTTTGAAGCTGGAGCTGGATGGAGAGGCTGCTACAACTGGAAGCTTCTTTGGTGTCAGCTTCTTCTTCACTCCTATCTTCTTCCTTGGAGATGGCTGGTGCTGCACAAAATCCACAGAAGCCTCGGTCTGCTCTGGACCAGCAGAACAAGTAGGAGGACAAGGTGCCAGGTGCACAACTTGGATGGGAACTGGGTCATTGCTACCAGTTCCAGACCTGTTGTCAAATGTGAACAAGTGTACAGTCAGCACAGGTATGATTAGTAGGGCAAATGAGCTGGGTCATTGCAACAAGTGTACCTATTAGACTGACTGTTTGTAGCAGTTGTTGAGGAGGCAGGCTCCTTCCTTTTCTTGCATCCTGGTGTTTTTGTCCTTTTCTGGTGTGTAGCTTTTTGGACTGCCTCATTATGTGGGAATACCATCCCAGTAGGAGTAGCTAGGACAATGCTTGTCTCTGTGTTACATGCAGCAGCTCTCTTCAACTTCTTCTTTGGAGGACCCCTGCACAAAAACAAACCAACACATGTGTCAGCCACATTACTAAATTAAGTGAAAGACAGAAGGCTATAAAATTACCTTTCTGCCTCCATAGCAGCAATGTCTTCTGGATTCCCATTCTTACAAGTGTACCAGTGGTGGCCTAAGTCACCACAAATTGGACACTTGTGCTTCTTTGCATTCTTCTTGCTGCCACCTTCAGCTTCTGATTTCATCCTGTTTTTCCTCCTTCCAGCAGTTGATTTCAGCAGTGGTGGATACAAGAAGAACCCATGCTTGGATTTAGGCCACATAGACTTGTCAGGAATGCTAGGGATAGAACCTTCATATGCCAACTTGAACTTTTGTACAGAAAAGTACTCATCAACATGATCCTCCAGTTTTGCTCTAGGAATTGAGGTAATAAAAGCAATTGCATGCTTGCATGGAATTCCTGATCCTTGCCATGCCTTACATGAACAGGTTCTCTCTCTCAAGTTGACCACAAACCTATACAAACTACCACCCTTTGAACAAACTTCAGCAATGCCATCAGGGGAGTCTGTTATGACATCAATGTCTAGGTTGTGACTGTCATCCTTCAGTTTCTGAACAATGTGAGGCAGGATCTTTCCATGAAATTGCCTGGCTACCTTCTTCCTATGATTCCACTTGATCAAAATCTTCTGCCTTATTGTATCCAATAAGTCATCAAGATGCTTTCCCTTGTCAGGCTTTATCCAATTATTAAATGACTCAGCCAAGTTGTTAGTCACATAATCAACTTTGCAGTGAGTCCTAAACTGGCTCCTGGTCCAAATTTTCTTATGATTTTCTTGCAAATACTTCATTGCCTCAGGTTTGGCTTTTGCCATTGCTTCATAATGCTTGTGAAACATATATGGGTTCCATGTATATGCTGAAGCCCACAAATGATCTTCAAATACCTTTCCACTGTACCTCTTCTTGAAATTCTGTACTAAATGCCACATACACTCTCTATGTTCAGCTCCAGGGAACACCTCACTAACCCCATGCATCACTGCCTGGCCACAATCTGTGCAAATGGTGAGACCAGTTGGGGTGCCTATTGCTTCTTTTAACCTCTCCATGAACCAGACCCAATTCTCATTGGTCTCTGAGTCAATGACACCTACTGCTACAGGGTACATCCAGTTGTGTCCATCCACTGCACAAGCAATACACAACTGACCCCTAAACCTACCATTTAAAAAGGTGCTATCTACTGCAAGATATGGTCTACAACCTCTAAGGAAACCATCAACACATGCTTTCAATGCAAAAAACAGCTTGTTAAACCTGATCTTATTATTGATGGTGTGGTGATCAATCACAAGAAATGATCCAGGGCTGGTTTCCTCAAGCTGGGCTTTAAGTCTATACAAATTGTCAAAACTTTTATCCCATGGCCCATACAGTTTATCCATAGCAAGTGGTTTACCTTTGTAGACTCTCCTGTATGGCAATGTGACCTTCCACTCATCCTTCAGCCTCCTAATCAGTTCTTTTGCACCCACAGTCCCATCTTCCTTCAGCCAATCTTCCACTTGTTCACAAACCCAGAATTGAGTTGCACCAACACAGACTCCACTCCTTTTACTACTCTGACAGGTATGCTTCTTTGGGTTCTTCTTCACCTGAAAAGGAATTGATAATTGAACTGGTTATGTCCTGTCATATAGTTATGTTGTTGATACTAAGTGATAAACCAACACATGCTTCAAAAATAAACCATACTATGTTACATACAGTAAAGAAGGTCATATACCATACTTGGTGACATCATCTTTTTGTGTTGAGGCATGGATTCTCCACAAGCAACCATCTGACTTGAAACTGCAGTGCACCCTATATCTCTTTTTGTCACTTTTCTCAATGACATAAAGCTTTTCTTGTCTGATACAATGAGAAGCTAGTGCCAACTTGAATGCATTCATGGTTGAGTAAACTGTCCCTTCTTCCATTGGAGGGTTCTTCTTGTCATAATGAATATCAGGCATTTCTTGTGGCTGTCTATCTCTGACCACGTCCTCTATTTCAATATCATCATCAGCCAAATACTCTTCATCTGAGTCTGTTTCAGAGTATGTATCATCACCAGAACTCTCAGCTTGCCTTTGTTGACAGCAACCTTGGCTGTGATGTATTGTAGGTGGAGGGTGTTGGGGACCAAGGTCAATGTACAAACCTTCCTCATTAACTCCAACAAATTCATTGCATGGGTTTGGGTTAGCAAGATAATCTGGTTCAGAAGATTGAGGAGCAGATTGAGTCTGAGTGGATTGGCTTGGTTCTCCTATGGCAGGACAGTGTTTTGAAGGGGTGAATGGGGGTTCAAGGGATATGACAGTGCTAGAAAACTCCCACTCTGGAATGACAGGAGGGTCACTAGTTGGGCTATGATAAACAAGAGTCAAATAACAACACTTTGTGGCTCTATGTTTGGCAAACATTTCCATCAAATCCTGGTCAGAGCATACTTCAATGTTGACATTACTATTCTTGCAGAAATAATAGAGCCAAACTAAGAAACCATAATCAGCAGGATACTTTTCAACCACTTCATCAACAAGATCTCTGAAATTAGTAACATCAGAATCCACCACTTTGTTCAAAGCAAACCAACGAGCACGACAGTTCGGCGCAACAATCCGGATTTCTAAGTTGAAGCTACTGTCTGCGTCCATCCTACAGATGACCAACAAGCGCTCGGTACTAAGTATGAAAATCCCTCACGTATCAACACTACAACCATAATGCAGGCAAAGGGGAAACAGTACACTCACCCTACTGGAAGCCAATCCGGTCGCCCGTCCGCATCCTTGTTCGTCGCCATGAGAGGGAGAGGGTCAAGCGCTGGATCCACGGAGAAATCCAGTCTCCCCTACCCCATTCTACAGCCACGCGTGGGGATTGGTCTTCTTAGCTCCCCGCCGCCACCGCCACCGTCGCTCCAGCCAAGGATGAGCCGCCGCCGCGAGTGCTTAGGGTTTGGGATTGGGGATGACTACACAGAGGAGGCACAGAGAAGGGGGCGAGTGAGAGAGAAGGGCGAGTGAGAGCGTCGGTCCACCTCGATCAACACGGACCTCATCTGTTTCAAGTACCAAGGGCAACAATGACAATATACATGCCCGGCCCCACATGTCAGCACACCCAAACGGCCAAAACCTGACAGAACGTGGACGGAATGGCACGTGCGACAACAAAGATAAGTACAGTGGCACTTGGGTGAGTTTCAACTTTTCAGTGGCTTGTAGGAAACGGGCAATTTTTTTAATGGCACACAGGTAAAAGGCTCAAATATAAATATGGTGTTTAAGCTTATGAGATAAAGGAGTAGAGTTACTTAACCTATGAAAGGATTGTTCATCTTTATAAGTTATCAAGATTAACATGATGACTATCATCTTCCAAAAATAAAATATATCATATTTGAGCTCATTTGGTTAAGATTGAGATCAAGAAAATGGTGCTATGATGTATGCTCTAAGATCATGAGGAAATGATGACCACTTATCTTTAAGATGTTACCTTTATTACTGTAGCATGATGACACCATGTGGTAGAAGGTAGATGAATTTTAATGGTCTTTTTCTTCCTTGCATCTTGAATTGATCATTAGCATCTTGTCTCATATGTTGTAGTCCTTTCCCACTCTTCTAGACTTTTGCTTCTCTCATTATTTTTTCTCTGTAAGGGATTAGTAAACAACACATACCCGAAGAAATATACTATTTATTTAAAGTATAGATAGTGTTTTCTAAGGAGTTAAAGATTAAATTGTAGCCTGTATTTTAGATGATTCACTATTATTTTAAATTTTTAAACAAGGTTAAGGTGAAGATATAATTTTGAAGAATACCTCTAACCTTGATTTGATTCTATAAAGTCTCCTAATATGATTTAAACGTTTTATATAGGAGAGGATAGTCAATAAATACAACCAAATTCTTATACAAATATTTTTTGATGTTATAATATTTAAGTAGTATTCTAAAGCATAAAAGTTTTAGCAAATTCAACATGACACATGGTAAGGATAAACAAGACAATTAGCAACATGGTATAAGATGTTGAATGTAGTTTATAGTTGCATGACGCTTGGTAAATATACCTTATATCTTGCAAGATGATTGGTCCACTATCATGGTGAAATGTAGAAGATGTTGAAGTGTTCTTTCGTCCATTTCTTTTCATCATAGTCCTTTCTATACACTCGTTCTCCTTCAGTTCTTCCATGGAGAATGAGCTGTGTCTTTCTTTTGTGTAAAGTTATTGGACATCATCACATCCTTGATTCATCTCTTGATGTGAGTTTATCTCTTGACTTACCCGAATTGAGTTTGAGAGTTTTCTGTAGGGATTAGTCCAATAAAATATCCAATGTCTACTACAATAATTTCTAGTTCAATAACTAAACAAAACTTTATGTCTAATTTAATTAAGGTAGGCTATTTAACCTAAGCACCATGCTCAATTTAAAAGCCTATAAAAGTATGTGCAGTACTTTCAAACCAAAGCATATTATAGCAAACAAAGGTAGCATGAAAGCACATTGAGATTAACTCAAATAGAGACGAAAGCATGATCATACATGGTGAGAATATTGTTTTTTGCAGTTGTAAGTAGAGATGCAAGTGGTCTGTATGTATGTAAGGAACTAAACATGCTGTGGATTTGATATGAAATAGAGTATATGCATGGATTATACAAAGTAAATATGCAGTGGAATGCAACAGGATAACTACTCATTAAATTTAAAGTCCATGAGCAAGACTTTCTCACCTTTCTTGATCAAATTTACCATGACTCACTATAGAGTTTGTGAGTTATGCAGCGTCTTTTCTTTGTCACATGTGATGAACTTTGAATTCATGTGATAATGACTTTTTCTCCAATCTACACATGGTTAGATGAATATATATATAAATGTTTATACATACCTGTGAGATGGCAGGGCTTCATTATTGATGGATCATGAATGTTTGGGTACCCTGAGTTCTTCAATATCTCTCTTGTCTTATTCTTGTAGAATTTTGCTAGAAGGTTGAGACGGTTGATATCCTGCTTATTCCACAACTCAACAAAACAGGGGTAATCCTACTAAAGCTAGCGGCATACTAGATTAGCAGATATTAAGATCATTATCAAAATCTTTATGCCAATTGTTTCCCCGGCAACGGCATCAAAAATGCTTGTTGGTATTTCTTATGCACAATTAAAATATAAAGGATTCCGCAGACGCACAGAAAACCATTGTAGCATTTTACCGAGAGTATTCCAGGTATCATTATTTATATTTTACCACTGGAAAACAATGGATAAAGACATTGATAGTTCACCATCATGTATCTACTAACTTAATACACCAACTAGACTAGAGTAGAGGTAAAGGGTAAATGATAGGAGTTATGCATAATGACACACAGGAGAATTCTATGATAAAAGAGTAGATAGCTAAAGTGAGAGGACAATAGGAGAGTTCAAGGTTCCTAAGTAATTCTCTATTACTTTGGTTCTATATAACTAATTCATAGATAGATATAACAATCACACAATAACACTTTGGATCAGCAGTACCTTTCTAACTCTCGAATAGGACTGGGAAGAAGGTAGTTGGGGAAGGCTGCCAAAGAGCTCTACGAAACACTAACTCCGACGTGGTGGAATACGAAGGCCTAACAGAGCTGTTACCTCTAGGGCTACCACAACTAACCATAGGAATTAGGCGCAATCTCAGGTAACCTATAGCCTAGACTCCACGTCTACACTATCGATTACTACCCTAGTCACAATTGACAACTAGAGCACCTAATACAGGCGGAGATCCTATGCTAAAGTATAACAACTATACTAACCAATCAAATATAATGCATAAAAGTAAATAGAGAAGATAAAATATATTAAAGCATAAGTCTTACAAGAATAGATACAAAGATATACCAGAACTTTGACGACTCCTCCGAAGACTCCTCCGGAACCCGGATGTAGCGCCGCTCTCCCTAACTCTCAACTAGAACTAATCTACTATATTGGAAAGTCTAGCCCTAATTCTCTAGAGATGAGAGGTCACCCATTCGAGGGACGTCTCTACATCTGTATAATAATGTGGTGCCTTAGGGAATGGGGTCTGCCCCTGTATTTATAGCCCGGTGGGAGAATCGTGAGCCCTTTGATCAAACTGACTTAAGGTACGATGGAGATGCATCCTTGAAGGCGGTGGAAGAAGCTTCCAGAAGACGGGCGTGAGAGTCCTGAAAGGTCCTTGTTTGGTTTTGGTAATTGAGTGACAACCTAGGTGGACTAATTGTGTTTATATGAGATATGCAGAGAATTAGTCCACAGGTGATAAAGGAGCTTAATGCATGATACATGACATGGAGTCATGTGGCTAGAGGTGAAGATCGAGACAAGACAAGGCTTGATGGACCGACCGTGATGGTGAAGGGCAAGTTGGAGGCTTTGAAGCTGTTGGTACCGAGTGTCAGGAGGCTTGAGCAAAGACTTGGCACTGAAGGACCGAAGCGATGGTGAAGAGCAAGTGAGGTCAAGATTGATGGACCAAAGGCCATGTGATGATATGAAGTGGATCATATCATTCATGTGGAGTGGTCGGTGCATGTGTTGCATCGGCATTAGAGGAGATGGACTGGAAAGTACAAGGCAAAGGTATAACCTAGGACGTTTTCATTTCACCGGTCATAGGTGTGTAGAGAAGTTGATGACCGGGTTTAGGATAGATGGCCGTACCATCAAGAGAGGCAAACTTGTTTGCATATCGGTCATCTAGTGCCACTTGAGCGATCTAACTTTGCATCGTGTTGTTAGGATCGAGTGGTGATGCGAGAAGGAGTAAAAACCCTTTGAAAAATGATTGTGAAAATGCTAACACACTTGCACATGGTGATGTACACTTGGTGGTGTTGGCACATTTGTAAAGGGGATGGTGTTTGCCAGGTAGAGAGGTGTTTGGGATCCTGGATTCGGCGTTTTCGTGGAAGTGAAGTGCTCATTTTCGATTGCGCTAGAGGCCGAAATTAGAGGCGAAGTCGTCGGAGTGGTTCTCGCTTAGAAACACTCGACCGGATGCTGGTCCAGGGTGGACCGGACGCGTCCGATCAAGTGTGCGCGTCCGGGGCGTTTTCGGTGGTGACCGGACGCCGGCGACCGGACGCTCCGGTGCCGCGTCCGGTTGATGTGCCGTGGTGAGGCGCCGGGCGAAGGGAGGAGGACCGAACACTGGCAGAGTCCGGTAAGTGCTGATCGGACGCGTCCGGTCAGGTTTTTGGCTCTCGGGAGCAAAGGTGAAATTGGTTGTCATATGCATTCATACTTGCTAAGGACATGATTAGTGCATATAGACATATCTAGTGAGCATTCATGAAAAATCAAATGATTTTAAGTTCATATCATGCCACTATTGCTTTTATGTTTGAATTGATCTAATGGTTAAATATGACTTATTCATGAGCATGCGAACCTAAGTGTTTGATCTAGCTAAATAAGAAGTGATGAAAGGATCTAATTCAATATTGACAAGATAACCATTGAAAGATATGTGAAGAAGCTTGTCATTGGTTCAAATCGAATTAGATTACTTATGCAAGTTTGCTAGTTTGAACTAAAAGAGAAAAAAGCTCATGGAAACAATCTAAGTTCAAGAAGTAGAAGACAACAATATAAATAGATATCAAGTTCAATATTTACAAGTGGTATATCGACTCATTATTCATACAAGTGGTATCTAGATCAAGCATTCAAGTGATATCCTACACTTCAAGTGATCCTCAACTTTAAGTGATCAAATTCAAGCAAAGCTACCCTCAAGAGCTCAAGTTAATCAAGTGGGTGATCCTACAACAAAAGAGAATTCCTACAAGTGGTGTCATTCTAAATTGGTCAAGATATCATATCCAATTCCAAGTGATATCATTTCAACATCAAGATAAGGTGTCCATCAAAAATTACAAGACTTAAGTGTCAACCATCTACACCCTAAGTGCAACCCTTTGTCAAGAAGAACCATACCCTTTATGGAAATTGATGACAAAGAAGGAGAGATTTGGAGCACAAAGATATAAAATATGTTTGTATGAAGAGAAATGCATAACATAGGGGGAGAGATTAGACAAAAATATAAAGTTGGACATGGATATGACCAAAGAGGGAGCAAGATTGAAGAAGACAAGGGGATCAAAATTCTTGGATAAGATAAGCACACAAGTAGGGGGAGCAAGCTCATGAATACATGTTTGATGCATTTGATTGTGCATTACATTTGCTTGCTTGCATTGTATTTATCTTATATTCCTACATACTTGTACTTGTATGCAAGTGTTTGCTAGAACTAAGACTTGGATGATGTTTGATATTTTGTGGTATCTAGAGCCTAGTCTTAGTATAGCAAGTGGTAACTAGAACCATGATTATAATATTGATCTCACGTGGTATCTAGTTTCACTTATTTCTAGTAAGGATTGATGCTAAGGATGTTGAAAATATGGTATACATGCTACAAAGGTTAATTCTCTATCTTGTATACCTTAGCATCACTTAGTAGTGGTAATGCTCCCATAAATTTTATACTTATGCATGTGTGCAAGCTTGAAACCAAACCATTTAAGCACACATGTAGGGGGAGTTAACACTACCAAGTTGGATTTATGGTGCTTATCCAAATCATAGTCATTGAGTTTAAATATTAGATAAGTGGCATAAAATCCCAAAATGTTTAATTTCTATATCTTTGTAGAGTTGTCATCAATTACCAAAAAGGGGGAGATTGAAAGGTCCTTGTTTGGTTTTGGTAATTGAGTGACAACCTAGGTGGACTAATTGTGTTTATATGAGATATATAGAGAATTAGTCCACAGGTGATAAAGGAGCTTAATACGTGATACATGACATATAGTCATGTGGCTAGAGATGAAGATCGAGACAAGACTTGGCTTGATGGACCGACCGTGACGGTGAAGGGCAAGTTGGAGGCTTTGAAGCCGTTGGTACCGAGTGTCGGGAGGCTTGAGCAAAGACTTGGCGCCGAAGGACCGAAACAATGGTGAAGAGCAAGTGAGGTCAAGATTGATGGACCAAAGGCCATGTGATGATATGAAGTAGATCATGTCATTCATGTGGAGTGGTCGGTGCATGTGTTGCATCGGCATTAGAGAAGATGGAGTGGAAAGCACAAGGCAAAGGTATAACCTAGGGTGTTTCCATTTCACCGGTCATAGGTGTGTAGAGAAGTTGTTGACTGATTTAGGATAGATGGCTGTTGACACCTCTTAATGTTATCTCTAATAACGGCGTTAAGAATGCTAGAGTAGCGCACCGCTACTAGAATGCCAAGTTGTCATCCCCAGCATAACACCAAGAGGTGTGGTATTAAATCATGCCACCATTTAGAATATAGAAAATGTATCTGCAAGCGCACAGATCAAATACCATTGTAGCATTTTACCCGGAGTATTACGGGTTGTCATTTATATTTTCCCAAAGGAAGGTCTGTATGGCTTATGTAAAGGTAGTATGTTGACCTAGAGTGTAACGAATAGGCATAACCATGTCCTCGCTACTCAATGCAGGGGTAAGTCACAAGATAATCGATAAGATAAGTATATAATCATCAGCATAAACAGATAGAGACTCCTAGCTATATCATTAGGGTTGCTAGTAGAACATCAAGAGATATTCCTGGGTTATTCCTAGCTACATGTCAATGTTTATTATGGTTAGTGCAATACACCTAGTAGTCATGGCTAAGATTAGCATTACATTTATTCATAGTGGATATTGTTGGTATTTCTAACGTCACTACTAAAAATAGAGATAAACCCTACCTCTAGCAATAGCACCAAAAAAAATACTTGGTATTAAATTAACTTGTCATTAGCAACTAGCCACCTATTTATCACTATCATTCCTAAGCATGAATTAAGTTGTCATCCTTAATCATATTGCTTAAGAAATAACTATAGATTTATATGTATTCAATATGACTAGGCAGAAATAAAAGATATGAATATAAAGATAAGAGTATAAACTAAGATAAACACGCAGCGGACAGATAATTATATACCGTTGTAGCATTTTACCTAGGGAAGTCTACCGGGTTGTCGATTTATATTTATACCTTTGGGAAGGTCTATATGTAGGACTTATAAACTATAACTTATACTATTGATGTGAAAGGCAAACCATAACTAGAATCCTACTCATACTTGAGGGATAAGTCACGTGATAAAAGATATATATGATAAATAATGATAATGATCATTCATCATAAATAGATAAACATCGAGCTCTTCTAGTCATAACAATAGCTAGCCAATGGATAAACTCAGGAATAAATACTAAGGTAATTCAATAACTACGTCAATGAATAACTCTAATTAGTGCAACTACATCTAGCAATCATTGTTAAGTTAACCCTATATCATTATCACATGTAAAGAGCCATCAACTAATGAGGGTATTAAGACACCAAGGTCACCTCCTTCGCGACCGTGCCCATGCTAGTCCTACGTACGGAGGGTGGACTACAGAGGAACCAACGCAGTTGTCACTGCGCGGACTACCACACGTCCCGACACGTCGGGGTGCACTCGTAGATAAACAGGATATCTAGACACCACGTCTACATATTGTCTACCATCTACCCCGGCGGCCGCTTGGGTAAACGCTATACTGAGCAATTACATGAATTCAATAAGATCAAACCAACTATCCTAGACATATAATCAAAGTAGACAATGACTATTGGAATTAAGAATATATAAGAGATTAAGAACAATGTTGTCTGAATCATAATGAATACAATAAGAGAAAGGTACTAGATCTATACCGAACTCCCGCGCTCCAAAACGCCAGGGGGCTCCTCGGATCCTTTGAAGAACTAGAACTCTTCTACTTCTAATCTAACTAGGCTAAAGCTATGAACTAGAGAGGCTCGATGAACTAGAGAAGGCTCTTGATGGCTGGATCTCCAAATGACTTGATGCTTCGGGGGGGGGGTGCCCCTTTATTTATAGCCGGTGGGATTGGCGTGCGCCGCAGATCAAACCGACGTAACCAAGGGGCCAGGATGACTCCTCATAGGCGGTGGAGGAAGCTTCTAGAAGGGGGCCAAAACCCTAGAGTTGGGGCCGGGCGGGCGCCATGGTGGGGGGCAGGCCCCCCGGCAGCCCCCGGCCCCGGTTGCTTCGGTGTCTTCTAGATGGTTCCTGAGCCCAATCGTGATATTTCCGTGGCGGATAAGTTTTCGTGCTAAATATGCACTAGAATCCCTCTTTTTTCAGCTTTTCTGAAAATCACCCTGGAAAATACAGAATATGCAAAACTCATGGAAATTGTCAGATAAAACTCTAGACTAGTGTGTTTTCTTGTTTTCATTCGGGTAAAAAGCCCTAGTAAAAGTTGACGCTAACGAGTGTCAACAATACCCCCAAGCTTACCTTTTGCCAGTCCCTTGGCAAACAAACTAAGTCTAGTTGTTATTGCATTTGGATCAGGAGTTGCTACAATGTTGTTATACTTTCCAGTACACATGCTTTCAAACGAAAATTTCCTCCGGATCAAACAATGAATGCTCTAACCTTCAAACTTACTCATTTCACCTGTAATATGGGGCTTCACAGCTTTTGCATAAGTCTTGAGCAATCGAAAGATAGAACAATCAAGCTAAGTACTACGTCTCAAATTCTTTGCCATACCAACATTCCAGAGTTTTTCATAAGTTTTCAGAATAAAACTCAGAGCTTAATTGTATGACTCACTCAAGTCTCTCAATGTATGTGGTATTTGTGGTTCTCTCTTGAGACATTAATGATGTTATGCCTCCTATAGCTAAAGGTATATATGGTGGAGCTCATAGGGGTGGCAATAACAAGGATAGACATACTTGCAAAACATATATTGTAAAATCAACTAGTGGATCCACAGAGAATCAAGGCATACAATCAAACCAAGATGTGTATGTATATGGAATATAATGGATAGGTGCATATGTGTTATTTATGGCTAATTTCTATTTCTACTGTTGCTCTTTGGGAATGACTCTCGTTTAAAGCTTTTCTCAGGAAAGTCATGGGCTATCTTTATTATTTCTTTTTTTTTATTTAGGGAGGCGGGCATCTAGTACCCATTGTTTTAATTCTTTGGGACACTTGTCCATCTTTTACTCCCTTTTTTTTTTTTTCTTTCTTTTTTTTTTTTTTTTTTTTTCTTTTTTCTTTTGCATAGCCACATGCATCCTTTGAATACAATAAATGGATCGAGAGATATAATCGGGACTTAGAGCATTAAAGACAGGGGGTTATCCTATAGGGTGATTGTATATTTTTGTGTCCTCCCGGTGTAGGAGGTGAATATTTTATGATGAACATGTATGAAAATATGGTGAATGATTGCGATTACCCCTAAAGTAGGAATAATGCATATATGGACTGGAGTGTGCAAGTGTTTCTTGGTTTTAAAAGCATGACAAGACTCTCATAAGGTATACAACACAAGGTTGACTGAACTCAATGCAAAGTAAGCGGCTTGAATGTGAAAAAAGTTTTCCTATCCTCTAAGATATTAATTCTGGCTTTGGTAGGAATCCACGGTTGTCATACAAGAGCTTATCATGTAATTTTTTTAGATTTTCAAAATAAACCTCCAGAACTTAGCAATGCTAGGAATAAGATAAATAGCAGCTCAACCTTTATGAATCATATCAATCAACTACTTAGACTTAGCGCAAGCTTATGCCTCCACAATTAAGGTTCAGAATAAATTCTCCAATTAAAACAACAATGCTTAGAACCGGGGAGATTTTAAGTTTGGCAAATAGGTACTTAGTAAGCATTATAACAGAGCAACTATTCATCATTTCTAAGACAAAATTTTAATGTTCATCGGTTTTTAATTAACTCTAGCCTAGACCGACTCTAAACACACTCTAATATAATTAATACTAACTAAGACTTCTTTTTTATTGATTTTTAGATTTTCTTTAACCAAAGACTCATAAAAGACTCAACAAAGTGGACCTTCATGTGCCCACATATTTTTGGTATTTTATAAATATATAACAAGTAAATTTAATAATCGCCTAGGTGTAGTCACCGATAACTAGGGGATGCTCCTCCCCAAAGCTGGATGGTTGCAATACTTGGTGTAGATGTCTTTTAGAGTGAGCTAACCAGTAGCGGACCTAGTGGGTGCCACTGATAGACTCTCTCCTTGCTATGATGTTAATCCTACATAAATACTCTCCACAAAGAGAAACCAAAACTCGAGGCTCGAATTTGTTAATGGGTTAGCGTTCAGCCAAAGAGTAATTGATTACCTTTATAAGTTATCTTTAATGTTGCCTAATTTAAGCAGGATTTCACTTTTATCTTCTTTTTGAATTTTCTATTTATGATGCAGAAATTTAAATATGAATGCTATATTTTGTTATTTTTATTTTATGCCACCACAGCGGATGTTCCTTGAAAAATACCATAGGGTATACACATGGGGCTTTGTGATGCCATGAGTAATGCAGCAAATACTTTTGTTGTTTTTATAACTTTTAGTGTGTAAACAAAATTATGCTACTAAATAAATTGCAAATGCATTTAATGAGATAACTATCATTCTAACCTTATGGCTAGGGTACAAAATTTTAAAGTCTACCGACATGACTTAGATAGAGGAGAAAACTTACTCAGTGGGTTCATCGTCTGAGGTAACCTCAGTCAACTCCCCGTTTCGTGGTGATGCCGCACATGCCTCCTTCCATCTCGTTTCTGTCTCTTTTGCTTCTAACCGTGCTGATAACTAGGGGATGCTCTCCCCCAAGCTAGAAGTTTGCTTATGGTTGATCGTTGAAGCTGAGTGGTCCCCACAGAGAAGCTCATGCTTATAAGAGCAAGTGTTGCTAGGAATACTTCAATCTCATCACCCAAGAAGTTACTTCCTTTACACAGGGATCAGCTGCATGTCGGAAAGGTGTACTTCAAGTGATGAAGATGAATATTCCTAGGTAAGCTGGCTCTTGGAGTCATCCTGTAGAAAGCTCTCACAAAACACCAAAACTCGTGGAACGGTATTAGGATAAAACATTAATGCTTAGCCATTTTTAGAGGATTGGTTGTTGTGAAGGTTTGAAAGTATTTTAAGATAGCAAAGTATTGCAACAGGATGCTCAGTTAATCTTTTTGGATTTTATGGGTTTATATGCATAAAGTGCAAATATATGATATATATTTTTATTCTCAGTATGCCACCACAGTGAGAACTCTTACAGTTTTTATACTATAAGGGTTTCACATGGGGCTTAATATTTTTAAGATGCATGAATGTAGCCTAATGCAAGACTATTTATTTTTATTATTTCTATGCATTGCTAATATAGAAAAGTAGTCATGCTAAAGAGAGAATAAATCATACGATGCAAGAAAGTACATATAGATAACTACCGATGTTACCTCACGGCGAGGGTTCGATATTTATAGTCCTTCGAACTAGACTTCTCCTTGCAGTGGTTCATTGAGTACTTCGAGTTGCTCTTGAGGGTAAGGATTGAGGTGGTGCCTCCACTAGTGGCTCCCAATGGCAGTGCCACCTTCTTTCTTTCTTTTCTAGGCATCTCGAAGTCAATCTTATGTGCATCATTATTATAGTTGAGAACTTTCACTTGTGGAACTTGGGGGATTGTCTCCCCACACTTTAATTGAAGTGTGTTCTACCCATAAAGACAAGGTAGAGATCAAGTGCATGGGTTCTGCTGGTGGAAAAGCACCAATAGAACTAGAAATTTATTCATCCTCTAACCTTGGACACAATAAGATTGATATTATTCATATTGTTCATTCATATCATGGGTGAGAGGACTAGAAGTATAAATATGATATTTAAACTTGTGAGATAAAGAGTAAAGGCACTTAACCACAAGAAAGACTGTTCATCTTTATAATGTATCAAGAATAATAGATGAGGTACTTCTAGCTTACTCGGTTAAGACTGAAATTAAGAGAATGGTGCTATAATAAACTTAGAGAATAAATCATGTTAAGTTGAATCAGGTTGATCAATTAAAGTTGTAACTCTAACATGGTTGTGTTTTCATTTATTGCATACCACGATCAAGAGGAAATTAATGACCACTTATCTTAAGATGTTACATCCATTATTAGAGCATGATGAAGGGTAAATGAATTTTATCCATCTTTTCCTTTCTTGTATCTTAGGTTGTTTATTACCATCTTGTCTCGTATGTTGTACTCCTTTCTCACTCTTCAGACCTTCTGTTTCTCTCATTATGTCTTCTCTGCAAGGGGTTAGTGGACAACACATACCCAAAGGGATATTCTATTTATCAAAGTACGGATAGTGTTTGCCTAAGAGTTAAAGATTAATTTGTAGCTCGTGCTTCCAATGATTCACCACTATTTCAAAAATTTTCCATCAAGGTTAAAGCGAGGATATTATTTTGAAGCATACCCTTAACCTTGAATTGATTCTGTGAATAGTCTCCTAATATGATTTAAATATTTTTTTATATAGGAGGAGTTAGTCTATATGTACAACTAAATTCTTATATAAGCATGCTTGATTTTCATAATGGTTAAGTAATATACTAAAGCATACTTATAACAGAATAAAGAAGCTTGCTAGACTAAAGGTATTTATTCAAATAGAACCAAGAATATGTATGGTGAATCATAGGAGCATTTTAATATATATATATATATATATATATTAGCAAGTTATGTTAGAGCATGGCATAGGGTAGAAATGACCAAGACAAATTAGCAACATGGTATGAGATGTTAATTGTAGTTACATATTGCATGAGGCTTGGACAAACGTATCTTATGTCTTCATCCTTCTAAGTAAGTGGTGACAATACTTACTTGGAAGAGGAGGGTTTAGGTTCATCTGCTGGTGAGAGCTTATGGTCTTGTTGAGCAAGGCATTCCTTTTATCTTCTTCGTCTTTTCACCATTCAATGAAACTATGGAAGATTACATGCTCTTCACTCATCAACCTTTTCCCGATTTCTTTGATCAATTTGTGGTTGATGAGCTAGGATCTTTTGGAGATGCAATAATGCTCACTTGAAAACTTCTTCTCTAATAGATTAAAGTTGTTCTTTCCTGCAAAATGTTAATGGACACATACCCGAGGGAATAGCGAGATTGAAATACAGGGTTTGTTGTCCATTCTTTTTTATTATTATTTTTTTCTATGCTAATCAAAATGATATATGGGTTGAGATTATTTAGCATGAATTGTGTTTATCATGTTTTATGTTGTTGTTGCAATCTAGCATGGTTCGAGGCAAAGATAACTTGTAACAAAAGATAAATAAATATTCACAAGCTGGACTTCTTGTGCAAAGTTATCATCTGCCTTGATTCATCTCATATGTGAATTCTTTTCTTGACTTACCCAGATTGAATTTGAGAATTCTCCTATAGGGGTTAGTCTGATAAAATAACTAGTATCTACTAAAGTGTACTATCGGCTCAAGAATCAACATAGACTCATGTCCAATTTGATTTAGGAAAGGATTTTAACCTAAGCACCTTGCTTAATTTAAAAACCTTTTAGAAGTAAGATCGAATCACCTTATGATTCAAAAATTAAACTAGACACCATGTCTATTTTAACTTAGGAAAAACAGTCAATGCTCAATTTCAAAGGTGTATGAAGATACTTCTAAATCTAAGCATACTATAGCAAATACAAGTAGCATGAAAGTATTGTAGAAGTTTATTCAAGTAGAGATGGAAAAGCATGATTATGGTGAGTTTTTTTATTATTATTATTTATAAGAATGCAAGTTGGAATGGATATATGAATGGAACTAAACATGTTATGGATGAAAAACTTTAAACTAAATGAGATGGATGTTTGAATTGTAAAAAAAGTAAACATGTAGTGGAATGCAAAAGATAAATACTCATCGAATTTAAAGTCCATGAGCAAGACTTCCTCACCTTTATTTGATCATACTTACTATGACTCACATGCTGGAATTTGTGAGTGATGCAACATCTATGCTCCCGTCACTTGAGATATGAATTAGAGTCTTGTGACGTCGACCTCTTTCTCTAACATTAGATTTGTTATGTTTCTTCTTATTTTTGTGGGGACATGCCGGAAGGTCGTAAACCGGTCGTTTATTACCCTGTATAAGATATTAAAGTAGACAAACAAGGGTAATCCTGCTTGAGCGAGGGGTTAATGGTTATTTCGATCACATGCTTAATTATAAGTCTATCAATGTTCTTAATTGCCTAGCTACCTTCCCGGCAACGGCGCCAAAAATGCTTGTTGGTATTTCTAACGTCACTACTAAAAATAGAGATAAACCCTACCTCTAGCAATAGCACCAAAAATACTCGGTATTAAATTAACTTGTCATTAGCAACTAGCCACCTATTTATCACTATCATTCCTAAGCATGAATTAAGTTGTCATCCTTAATCATATTGCTTAAGAAATAACTATAGATTTATATGTATTCAATATGACTAGGCAGAAATAAAAGATATGAATATAAAGATAAGAGTATAAACTAAGATCGGTTACGCAAGCGGACGAGATAATTATACCGTTGTAGCATTTTACCTAGGGAAGTCTACCAGGTTGTCGATTTATATTTTATACCTTTGGGAAGGTCTATATGTAGGACTTATAAACTATAACTTATACTATTGATGTGAAAGGCAAACCATAACTAGAATCCTACTCATAACAGGGATAAGTCACGTGATAAAAGATATATATGATAAATAATGATAATGATCAGTCATCATAAATAGATAAACATCGAGCTCTTCTAGTCATAATAATAGCTAGCCAATGGATAAACTCGGGAATAAATACTAAGGTAATTCAATAACTACGTCAATGAATAACTCTAATTAGTGCAACTACATCTAGCAATCATTGTTAAGTTAACCCTATATCATTATCACATGTAAAGAGGCATCAACTAATGAGGGTATTAAGACACCAAGGTCACCTCCTTCGCGACCGTGCCCATGCTAGTCCTACGTACGGAGGGTGGACTACAGAGGAACCAACGCAGCTGTCACCTGCGCGGACTACCACACACCCCCGACGTCGGGGTGCACTCGCAGATAAACAGGATATCTAGACACCACGTCTACATATTGTCTACCATCTACCCGGTGACGCTTGGGTAAACGCTATCTGAGCAATTACATGAATTCAATAAGATCAAACCAACTATCCTAGACATATAATCAAAGTAGACAATGACTATTGCAATTAAGAATATATAAGAGATTAAGAATAATGTTGCCTAAATCATAATGAATACAATAAGAGAAAGGTACTAGATCTATACCGAACTCCGCGCTGCATTGCAGACGCCCGAGGGCTCCGGATCCCGAAGATTGGACTTTTGAATGAGAATGAATGAATGGGGGCTCTCTCCCGGGGGGTGCCTCTCCTTTTATAGCCCCGGGCGATGATCGTGAGCCATCGGATCAAACCGAGGCATTGGCAGGCGGCGGGATCGATCCTCAAAGGCGGTGGAGCGGGCAGGCGAACCGGGGCTAGACCGGGGCCCAGGCCAGACCCGCCGGTGCTGGGGGTGGGACCGACCGTCCCACCTGGTGGCCTCCGGGCCCCGGCTCGGCGTGGTGCCTTCTCGTCTCTTACGGAATCTTCTGTGTAGCCGTGGAGTCCGTTTTTCCGTTTCCTTGTTCGATAAGCTTGTATGTTTGCGCCTTTTCCGGTTTTCGCTTTTTGCATAAATAGTGAAACACCAAAACTCGTGGAATTCGGTCGGTGTAAACCCTATGTCTACTTTGGTGATCACATTTGCATCCTTTTCATGGCTAGTTGACGGTTGAATTAATACAATAGTGGCCGTCAACAACTCCCCCAAGCTTAATCTTTGCTAGTCCCTTAGTAAAGAAAACTTAGAAAAAGTTATTGAATATATGTGTACGTTAAGCATCGTAGCCATCTCGAGCAACTCTCTCAAAATATACTGCAATCAGACAGAAATTCTCCTCCAAGTTACGCAATAACCGAGTGGCTTTCAAACTTACCCATATTACCTTGGACTGTGGGGCTTATTAGCTCTTCCTTGGGTCTTGAGCACTTGATGGACGGAAAGATCCCATCTAAGCTTTGTGTCTCAAGTTCTTTGATCAACTATCATTGGAGTTTTTTAGAGGTTTTCAAATAAAACTCGAGCTTTCCCATATATGACACTCTCAAGTCTCTCAATGTATGTGGTATTTGTGGATTCTCACCAAGGCAGTGATGATGATTGCCTTTCTCTTCATCCTATAACTAAAGCTTTTGTGGAGCTCATAGGTAAGGAGAAAACTGAAAGAGCAAACTTGCAATGCATATGTTGTTAGGTCAAACAATGGATCCATGGAGAAACAAGTCATGCAGTCGAATCAAGATATATAGGTGGATGGATATAGCGGATATATAGTGGAACCTAACTCTACTTAGCTCCTTGAATGCTTCTCTCTCCTTTAAGACTAACCAGAGGTTATGTGCTATCTTTTTCTTTCTTCTTTTCTTTCTCTCTTTTTTTCAGGGAGTCGGGTATCTAGTACCCATTGTTTTGTATTGGGACCCTTGTCCATCTTTCTTCTTTTTTTTTCAAATATCTTTTTGCATAGCTCATAGCACTCCTTTTGACATTGATGGATTTAGAGAGATAACACAGGAATCATGGAGCATTTATTGGGTGGCTAACCTAATGGAATATTTTTGGTGTTCTCTCCTAGTGTAGGAGGAAAACATTTTTGGAATGGATGTAGGTGGAATGGAATGTTGTTGCGCCTACTCTAGTGTAGAGTAGTGCATATGGAGGTGGATCTTGATTCAAGAGCATGACAAATTTCTCACCAGGGTCACAAAGGTTGACAAAACTCAATGCAAGACAAGCAGCATATATGTGGAAGTTTAACTAGCCTATCTTATCATGTTAGCTCTGGTGGGAATGTAAGCTTTGTCATATAGGAACTCATCATATTTTTGCATTTTTTAAAAGATAAATCTCCAGAACTTTAGTGTCACTTAGAACAAGATAGATAGCAGCTCAGATTTTCTTAATCTTATCAATCAGGTACCTAGACTTAGTTCAAGCATATGCAACCCACAAGTTTCAGGCTCAGAGCAAATTCTCATGTCAAAACAGTTAGAGCTAAAACTTGGAAAAACTTTTGTCTAAACTCTAGGCATTTCAGAGGTGTTGTAACAGAGCAGCTTATCTTCATTTCAATTCAATCATTCAAGAGCTTCCTTTTTGTTGACTCTAGACAGATAAATATTTTGATTTGATTTTTCATTTTTCAAGGACTCAAATTATAAAACTCAAAAGACCCTAAGGACTCTTAAAAAGCATGGACCTTCATGTGCCCACATATTTTTTGTATTTTTAATTTTTCTTAGATACTATGGTGAACCTTCATGTGCTTACATATTTTTGGTATTTTAAATTTTTATGACTGACTCGATAATCATGTAGGTACACTTACCTGGGTACCTAGGGGATGCCTTCCCCAAGCTGGTTGTTGTTGCGGTTGAGCATTGAAGCCGAGCAGTCCTCTCGATGGAGCTCACGCTTGTAAGAGCTGGTGTAGCCAAGAACCTTCATCTCATCCGACAAGAAGTTGCTTCCTTCATACGTGGTTAGGCGTGTGCAAGAAGGTGTACTCGAAAGTGATGATGATTCTTAGGTGAACTAGCTCTCAGAGTCATCCTGCAGCAAACATCTCTCAAAACACCAAAACTTGTGGAACGGATTAGGATAAACAGTTAGTGGTTAGCCGTTCGTGGGTTGGTTATTGTGAGAGGTTTCCAAAGGTTATTACAGTACATTCAATGCGACAGGATGCTCAATGATTATTTTTAGTTTTTTTTATCAAACAAAATTGAAATATGTATTCTAATTTTTTTATGCCACCACGGTGAACACTCCTTTAGCTTGCGCTGTAGGCACGTCACATGGGGCTTTGATGTTTCTTCAAATGTTTTTGTGGTTTTCTATAAAAATGACAAAAACTAACCATGAATTAAAAGTGCAAGAAAGTAAATGGATAACTACCATTGTTACCTTATGGCAAGAGTTCGGAGTTTAAAGTCCTCCGGACAAGACTTCTCGTCTTCTTCATTCCTGGGGTGCTTCATCGGATCCCGAAGATGGGGACCCTGATGTTGGACCTCCTGGTGACGATGACTCAGTTGAGGAGGTTACCTTTTCTTTCCATACCTTCGTAGGTTGTGCCTTTGGTGCTGTAGGTTCTTCCTTGATTTCCTCCTCCTCAACATTGCTCTTTTGAGAGCGATTCCTCCGGCGCTGACGTCTCCTCTTGGACTGAGTAAAAGCTGCTAATCCAGGAGAGTTATAATCTTTAAAATAACAGCGTACCTTCTCTCCTGGAAATTGGAAGTGGACTTGGCCTGATCTATTGTAGATGATCACGTTGGTGGTGCTGAGGAACGGCCTTCCAAGTATGATCGGCGTCTCGTCTTCTTCCCCCATATCCAGTATCATGAAGTCGGTCGGGACGTAATGGTCCTGGATCTTGACCATGATGTCTCTTGCTACTTCCTCCGGAAATCTCGTCGTATTGTCCGCCAGCTGTAGCTGCATATAGGTAGGGTATAGAGGTGTATCGAATAATAAATCATATAACTTTTTAGACATTATGTTGACAGCTGATCCGGTATCGCAGAAGGCGTTGTAGAATGAGCACTGCCCAATGGTGCAATCAATGGCTGGCGTGCCTGGATCCTCCTTCTTGGTTAAGAATGGTGAAGCTAAGAGGTGGTCATGCTTGTACTCAACAGCCTTGACTACTTGGACCTACTTTCTCACTTGTCTTCTGTTCCTACTCTTTCTCTTCCCCTTTGAATTCCTCTTGGTTCCTTCGTTTGTTGGCTTGACTGGGAAGTAAGCTCCTCTTGGATCTATAGGAGCTTCAAGGGTCTTATTCTTGAAACCGAACTTCTCTTTATTGCCCTTGATGGTGAAGGAAATCTTGGCTTTGTCGTGTAGATGACGACCTTTGCAAAGTACTTTCGGGAATGGTCGGCCAAGAATGATTGGACTCTTGGGGTTTTCGCCGGTATCCGGGACTACAAAGTCTGAGGGGACATATGATCTTTCGATCTGTATGCACACGTCATCTAAGATTCCCTTGGGGTACTTGATCGTCTGGGCGCAATTTGCAAACACATATATGTGTACAACAAAGATGCCCATGGAAAGACTTGGTCGAAGATTACCTTAGGCATGATGTTGACACTGGCGCCTAGATCGCAGACAACTTCAGGGAAGTCATGCTGCCCAATAGAGATGGGGATCACAGGTCTCCCTGGATCTCCTCTCTTGGGTGGCATGGAGTCATCCTTCCATCCTGATGATGCTTCAACGTAGTAACTTGCATACACATCAACAAGGTTCGCGGTCTCGGGCTCTAGAGGTTGCCCTGGAATCTTACCTTCGTTGGTCGGTGGAACAGCGGCCGCCAGCTGAGCTAATTGTTGTTCTATCATTTTATTGAAGCTAAGCTGGTTCTTAACAGCAGAGGTAAAGCTATCCATTTTGATGTTTATGTTTTCTAGCATTTTATCATTGGATGCTACCTTCCTAGATAAAGTCTCCACAATTTTATTTTAGTTGGAGATCACTTCTCTCAAAGGCAATTGAGCATAGTTATTGTAATTAGTGCCTTAAAAGTTACCTTGGAAGTTACCTTGGTAGTTAGGCCTTTGCTGGTTCCATCCTTGATTTTGAGGACGATAGTTGTTGTTGTTGTTGTTGATGAAGTTCACGTCCTCATGGGTCTCAGGACAGCTGTTGCCTGAGTGTCCCATATTGTCACACACTTCACAAGTCATGCATGCATTATTAATGCGCATGACATCTTGTCTTTGGTTTGTCTTGTCTTCCAGCTTCTTCATGAGCAGATCTATCTTGGCAGACAGCATGTCTACCTCTTTGAGCTGGTGCATTCCTCCACTCCCCTTGCGGGTGGTTTGGCGCTCATCATTCCAATCTTGATTGGAGGCCATCTTCTCCATAGAGCAGTAGCTTGTGGTAGGGTTAGTGATATAAATGCACCTCCAGCAGCAGCATCAACATTGTTACGGGTGCTGTTGGTAAGCCCATGATAGAAAGTTTGCATCAGGAGCCAATTCTCCATCCCATGATGAGGACATTCTGATATGTAATCTTGGAAGCGTTCCCATGCCTCAAGGACTGACTCATCATGTTATTGCTGGAAACTCGAGATTTTTCCTCTTAGGGCACTCGTCTTGCCCATAGGGAAGAATCTTGCTAGAAAAGCTGTGGAGCACTTGTCCCAAGTTGTATGGTTGTCTTTGTTGGCGTAGAACCATTGCTTTGCCTTTCCCAATAGTGAGAATGGGAACAAACGTAGCAGCACGGTATCCTTTGGTACATCCTTCAGCTTGAAAGTGCTACAAATCTCCAGGAAGTGTTGGAGATGAGCACTTGCATCTTCATGTGCTTTCCCACAGAACAGATTGGCTTGCACCATGGTGATGAGAGCTGGCTTGAGCTCGAATCCATTCTCCCCAACTTCGACGTTAGGTCCAGTGCCGATGTTGTTGGTGTTCGGAGCGAAGAACTCGCACAGTGACTTATCAGCCATTTCTTCAAAGATTGGTGCCAAGTTGCCCTCTTGTTCTTCTTCTTCTTCTCTTGTAGGAGCTTGCTCCTCCAAAGAACGAACCTCGGCAGTGGGTGTCTTTGATGGAGATTCAAAGATATCCCTCACTTGCTGGAATTTCCTTCTTCGAAAGAGTTTCTCTGGATTTTCAACGTAGTTATCTGGCAGATAAAAACCACTCATTCATTACCCTGCATAAGATTTCACAAAGATAGAAAACACAAGGGTAAGCCTGCATTGAGTAGGGGTCTATGGTTTCCTCTATCTCATTAGTTTGTTAGGTCTATTGCTATCCTTTTTAATTGCCAATTGCCTTCCCCGGCAACGGCGCCAAAAATACTTGTTGACACCTCTTAATGTTATCTCTAATAACGGCGTTAAGAATGCTAGAGTAGCGCACCGCCACTAGAATGCCAAGTTGTCATCCCCAGCATAACACCAAGAGGTGTGGTATTAAATCATGCCACCATTTAGAATATAGAAAATGTATGCGCAAGCGCCTGAGATCAAATACCATTGTAGCATTTTACCCGGAGTATTACGGGTTGTCATTTATATTTTCCCAAAGGAAGGTCGTATGGCTTATGTAAAGGTAGTGTGTTGACCTAGAGTGTAACGAATAGGCATAACCATGTCCTCGCTACTCAATGCAGGGGTAAGTCACAAGATAATAGATAAAATAAGTATATAATCATCAGCATAAACAGATAGAGACTCCTAGCTATATCATTAGGGTTGCTAGTAGAACATCAAGAGATATTCCTGGGTTATTCCTAGCTACATGTCAATGTTTATTATGGTTAGTGCAATACACCTAGTAGTCATGGCTAAGGTTAGCATTACATTTATTCATAGTGGACATACTAGGGAAGTTTGAGAACATAGCACGCCCTTCCGTCGTATACAAGCCCCCTTTGTGCCTATAAACGGGGTTCGGATTACATAGGACTCAACAGGAATGTCACACCCACGATCTACCAAACCCGGCCTATAGGGTACATTCGTAGATAAACAACGTATAAGCACCACGCTTACACAATGTTTATCACTCACCCAACGATCAATTAGATGAGTGCTATACGAACCTATGGATAAACATAATGTTAATCTAGCTATACTAAGCATATAACCACAATAGACAAGGAACATAATAACTATGAATATAAGTAAATGAGAATTTATCAATTCAATTGTAGCAATCATATAACTATACAATGAAAGAGAACAAAGGCGAGAGGAGGTAGAACTATACCAAATCCAAGCTCTTGATGGCTCCGGAATCCAAGCCTGCGCTTGCCTCCCTCTAGTTCTAATCTAGCTATCTAGGCCCTAGCTAAGGAGCTCGATTAGGGTTTTCGGCCGATGATTGGACTTCGAATGAGAATGAATGAATGGGGGCTCTCTCCCCGGGGGGTGCCTCTCCTTTTATAGCCCAAGGCGATGATCGTGAGCCATCGGATCAAACCGACATTGACGGGCGGCCAGGATCGATCCTCAAAGGCGGTGGAGCGAACCGGGCGAACTGGGGCTAGACCGGGGCCCAGGCCAGACCGACCGGTCTGGGGTGGGACCGGCCGGTCCCACCTGGTGGCCTCCGGGCCCCCGGCTCGGCGTAGTGCCTTCTCGTCTCTTCTGGAATCTTCCTGTATAGCCGTGGAGTCCGTTTTCCGTTTCCTTGTTCCGATAAGCTTGTATGTTTGCGCCTTTTTCGGTTTTCGCCTGCATAAATAGTGAAATACCAAAACTCGTGGAATTCGGTCAGTGTAAACCCTATGTCTACTTTGGTGATCACATTTGCATCCTTTTCATGGCTAGTTGACGGTTGAATTAATACAATAGTGGCCGTCAACAATGGCCGTACTATCAAGACGGGCAAACTTGTTTGCATATCGGTCATCTAGTGCCACTTGAGCGATTTAACTTTGCATCGTGTTGCTAGGATCGAGTGGCGATGTGAGAAGGAGTAAAAACCATTTGAAAAATGATTGTGAAAATGCTAACACACTTGCACATGGTGATGTACACTTGGTCGGGATTTGGCGTTTTCGTGGAAGTGAAGTGCTCATTTTCTATTGCGCAGGAGGCCGGAATTGGAGGTGAAGTCGTCGGAGTGTTTCTCGCTGAGAAACACTTGACCGGACGCTGGTCCAGGGTGGACCGGACGCGTTCGATCAAGTGTGCGCGTCCGGGACATTTTCGGTGGTGACCGGACGCCGGCGACCGGACACTCCGGTGGCGCGTCCGGTTGATGTGCCGTGGTGAGGCGCTGGCGAGCAGAGGAGGACCGGACACTGGCAGAGTCCGGTCGAGTCTTGATCGAGGCAGCGTCCGGTCGGTCTTTGTTCACCCCCATCTAGTCCGCCATCTCGACCCTCCAAGGCCATAGGGGGAGGCCGGCCGGCCTGGGAGGATATGCCGGGCGGCCTGGGCCCAAGCCCACTTGGGACCAGCTTCGTTTGTGTGTTTTCTTGCTCCTTTTAGGGTCTAATGGCGCATGTTTCGATCTGAAGTTGATATCTCTTGATTCTGGGCTCCAAATATAGCAAATGATATGTCTGTTTCAATCGTCTCGACGAGCCTGTCGCAATGGTGTAGTCCAATTACTTATTTGAGATACTTTTATTTGATGGAAAATTGCAGACTCCTGCAACACAAGTGAGAACACCAAAACTCGTGGAACTTGTTAGAATCAAAACCTACAACTATGCTTTGTAATTTATTTTATATCATTTTATACAATAGTTGAGGATTATATTTTGTGTTTAATGACTGTCAACACCTAGTAAACTTATTTTTATTCTCAAACAATAAAGTTTTGACCTTAGGTCTTTTGTAATCTCACTGTCCCCTCTTTGCTTTTGCCTTGTTTTCTATGATTTTGTTGGTAACTTTGTGTTTTTCTTTGATCTGAGTTTCATGAATATTTTAGAATTAATTTGAAGGTATTATGATCCCTGAGAAATACACTAGCCACTTGTTTGGGCAGATTTCTCACAAGAACCAAGAGATCACAAGAAAACACCATTTTTAAGAAAGACTTTTCTAGATCTGCTTTGATTCGTAGAGATTTTGCCACCATTCTCCTCCTGCCTCCTCGATCCCACTCGTCCCTAACCATAGGGCAGTGTGCCAGCAGTGAAGTCCTTGTCCTTGTCCCACCCTAGGTGTTAGGGTGAAATACACGGTATACAAACCCCTGGCTAAAACTATAACAAGGCCTGGGAGACATGTCAAAGATAAATCTAAATGGGACCCACCAAAGGGACCAAGCAAGGGGTCCGCGCGAAGGCCACGACCCTAGGGTCAAGACCATCCCACACGACCCATGGGTGGGCCTACTATCTCGATCCCAGCAGCGCCCAGTCTGCATGACCCACCTCCCGACAGGTGGGACCGACCAAAGCCGCCGACCTTGAGAGCCAAACAACCCTATGCACAAGGTCGACGCCATTTTCCTCCTCTAAGGGTAGCCTCGTCCCATATGACCCCCAGGGCAGATCATGAGGAGCATAGGGGAGAGTAAGGCGGACCATCAAACTATGGCCACTACTGTGCGTCTAAGCAATGTTGACCGGAGAAAATCCGGAGAGCCATGCCATCTTTACGGCATGGTCATTCGCTAAACTATTGTTGGCACGGCTTAAAAGTGGGCACACGCATGGGCGAACATAATACAGGCATAGGGCGGCACTATTACGCCTAACCCAGTATGGGGCACACCACAATCAACTGAAGCAGACTACCCTGCACTACATACGAATGGACAACCTTGCCTACGGTACCATGGACACAGTCAACGCCCTGGATCGACAGCTCATGCACAATGAAAAAGGACGCCACGACCCTGAGGCACCTTTTTTTCTTTTTTCTTTTCCCCTTTTTATAAATATTTACCATCTTTCTCGTCTTCTAAACCACAAAGGTCATGTTGTATCTGACTCTCTCCTTTCAGTCTATAAAAGGGAGGGAAGGTCATTGTGGGGGTATAACCCCCCGGTACCCTCAAGATGGTACATGGGCCGCACCATCAGCGGACCGGCCCATGAGTTATGACAGTCATTGTAATCTAGATTAGTACCAACTCGAGTACTTTACTTGTAACCCTGCCCCTCCGGACTATATAAGGAGGGACAGGGGTGCCCCCATAATCAACGCGAATACATCATAGAACACAGGATGTACGGTATTACGTCACACTGACGGCCGGAACCTGTATAAATCTTGTGTCTCTGTGCTTGTGTTTGGGTTACCATCTCGTTCTTGATCTCGCGCACCCCACCACCATCATCTAATCTACTACCTAGGGTACCCCTTTGGTAGGCTGCCGACCGGATATCGTCGACAGCTGGCGCGCCAGGTAGGGGTGTGCTCCTGATCCGTCGCTGAGCGAGATGGCAGATTCGATCTCGGAGTCTCTTCGCAAGATTCCGGGGTCATGTTTCTCGCCTCGGATCTCGTCGGCCCCCGTCGACAATTCGCCGCGGCTCTCGTCGGCTCTTGCTGAATTCTTGATGAAATCACCATACATCTCTCCAAACGCCTTCCATGGCAGGTCGGCTTCTCCATGCTGATCACTGCTGTCGTCCAACATAGTCAGCTCGGGTCATGCACATGCAACCTGCTGGCGGCGGCCTGCTGATCGGATCTTGTCGTGATGTACAACCCGGACCCTCATACGCTACGCCGATTGGATCTCGTCATACAGCACGGGATCCAACTCCAACACGACATCGATGCACCAACAACGGCTCATCAATCTGCAGCAACCTCCATCTCCTACGACGATGGAGTGGATCCTGTCGTGGGTTCATCGATTTGCCGATGCCATCGGCGGCTCCCAATCTGGCCACCGCCCATGCATGCATCGGCCACCGCACGCATCAACGATGCAACACCTGATCGGCGTCGTGCGCATGACAAACGTGCCACGTTTTCAAGTTGCCATGCAATACAAGCTAAATACAACGACCATGCACCACGATCCGATCTGCAGTACATGCTACTTTGGCTTCCACCCTACCGCCGATTTCCCCATGTTACACGCCGACTTCTCCGCATGGCCACCGATTCCTCCACGTGACGTGTCGATTTCTCCGCCACGACTCGTCGGCTTCTCCGCTCGGCCGCCGATTTCTCCGTACAACACGCCGACTCCTCCGTTCGACGCACCGAGCTACTCCGATCGGCGAGGCGGCTTCTTCGCTTCGCTTCTACGCACCGGCCGCAGACTTCTCCGCGCGACACATCGACCTCTCCGCTCAGCATGCTGACTTCTCCGCTCGGCGCGTCGACTACTCTACTCGGCCACGACGACTTGTCTTCACTTAACAAGCTAAGTCATATTTATAAATATTCTCCGATCTGTATATATCTCCATATATTTCTCCAGCTGTTTTTCTCCATATCAATGCATACACGCAATAAATTTTTATCCGCCGACCGGCCGCCCGGCTACGCTTTTATTCGAGTCATCCAGAAGCGACCCTGTCCTCGATCTCGACCTACACGTGCATGCAGCTCCGCGCTCTATGTTACGGTCGGTCGGCGGCGGTTCCTCGGCGACTCTTGCTCCCTACGGCGTACACGAGGCATGAGCTCCTCGCGCTATGGGTATGAGATAGTTGGGGCTGGGTAACAAGATACAAAAGCTATGCTGCAGGGGCACCACTTATATTTTCACCATTCGGGTTGCCGACCGTGCGTTCTGATTTTGCGTTATCCGAGACGGCTCGTTTCTGGCTTAATCGAAGGCGTGCATGCAGCTCCGCTCTGCGTTAAGGGTCGGTCGGACAACGGCTCTTCGGCGGCGCCTGTATTCCTACGGCGTGCATACGGCTTCCACGCTAAGCGCTATGGGATATGGACTAGTCGGGGCTGGTAATAACGCGATAAAGAACCAAGCTGGTTGTACTCCACTTATATCAATATTTTTTCGCCAAAAACGAATATAATATCGCCGATATTATCAATTCTGGTTTACACCAATATTTATATTTATTTTTTACATCAGGTACTACCGATTCTCCATATTTATTGCGAGGGGCCTGGTTTGGTCATCGAGCTTATTCTCTACGCTCGGGGACTGGATCGATCTAGAAGGTCATCAAGATTATCGCCAACCAGGTGGTTACAACACTGGCGCTCGGATTTCGCCGCCCGACTAGTTGGTTGGACTACTCATTTGCTCGGATTTTACCACCGACCAGTTGCTCCAACCATTCGACGCTCATCGCCACTTGCCGGTTGTCTCCGCTTGGTGCTCATCGCCGATCACCCCTCATCGCTCGAGGCTCCTCGCCGATCACCGATCGCCGTTCATCTCCGCTCGAGACTCGTCGCCGATCGCCGCTCATCTCCACTCGGCGCTCATTGCCGACCGCCACTCGCCGTTCATCTCCGCTCGAGACTCGTCGCCGATCGCCGCTCATCTCCACTCGGCGCTCATTGCCGACCGCCACTCGCCGTTCATCTCCGCTCGAGACTCGTCGCCGATCGCCGCTCATCTCCCCTCGGCGCTCATTGCCGACCGCCACTCGCCGTTCATCTCCGCTCGAGACTCGTCGCCGATCGCCGCTCATCTCCACTCGGCGCTCATTGCCGACCGCCACTCGCCGTTCATCTCCGCTCGGTGTTCGTCACCGATCGATCGCTGCTCATCGCTCGTCTCCACTCGGTGCTCATCGTCGATTCGCCGCTCATCACCGCTCGGCGCTCGGCGCCACTCATTGCTCACCATTCGTCTCCGCTCGCCGTTCGTCATCGCTTCGCCGCTCGTCACTCATCACTTTGTTCATACAAAAGTCGTTAGCTACGCTAGTGTACTATCAAGTTTCTCCATGCTGTTCGGTTCGAGGTGCGCCGATCCATGCGGCGCTTCGGGGGTCTTGATACACACATGACTTGACTAAGCCGGGACTGACTGTTTATTAAAATACGAATATTGGAAATCTTCTATTCTTTGACCCTCGCTACAAGATGCTTCGCTATCTTCCAGCGGGCTCGGGGACTCTGGTGTACACGTCACCTCACGGTGACTTGACGGGTGTACACGTCTCGGACATAAAGAAATTTTAAATTTAATTTTGAGCCCCTTGCATCCTTTTTGCAAGCCTTATCTGAGTAAGCCCGAGGTCAGCCGACCAGCTCACGCTGGACTCTGTCGCCGACCAGCTTGCTCGAGCTTCATCGCCCGGCCATGCGCGCGACTTCATCGCCCGACTCCATTGCCGATCGGTTGAACTGGTCGGATTCTTCGTTCAAACCGTTCGGCTTCGGGTTTAGCTACTCGGACTGATTCAAGACGGCGCTGCTCAAAGGATACAAGGCGCTCGGGGACTATTTGTGGGGGGGGTATAACCCCGGTACCCTCAAGATGGTACATGGGCCGCACCATCGGCGGACCGGCCCATGAGTTATGACGATCATTGTAATCTAGATTAGTACCAACTCGAGTACTTTTACTTGTAACCCTGCCCCTCCGGACTATATAAGGAGGGACGGGGGGTGCCCCCATAATCAACGCGAATACATCATAGAACACGGGATGTATGCGGTATTACGTCACACTTGGCGGCCGGAACCTGTATAAATCTTGTGTCTCTGTGCTTGTGTTTGGGTTACCATCTCGTTCTTGATCTCGCGCACCCCACCACCATCATCTAATCTACTACCTAGGGTACCCCTTTGGTAGGCTGCCGACCGGATATCGTCGACAGTCATCGAGCTAAGGGTTCGCCTATTCAACTCACGCACTTGCACTCGCAACACACACTCACGCACACACGCATCCTAGAGACTTAGGAGCCTCTCTCTCTCTCTCTCGAACCGTAACCTCTACTACAGACAGCACTAAGTAACACAACTCACTCAAACTAGACTAGAGCACTTCGGTCTGACCCAGTATAAACCTTGTGTCCTCCTAGTGAACTATCCAGGCAAAAACGTGTATCTAGAAATTTACTAGTTGGTGCCAATCCGAAACACCGACACCAGGCTTTCACCACTAGTTGTGGGTGGCTCCTGTTGCCTCACTGCGCCACCTGCAACCCACCCCACCCCTCGATCCCACCCACCCTAATCACAACAAACTCACCGACGAGACCACCAGATGCCCCCACCACCTCGGGCGGCGATGCTCCCGACGTCGTCTCTCTCACCATCACCCCTATGTTGCGCTCGCCACCCTCCAAAGCCTCCTTCTAAGCTCGTCGGTGAGGAGATGAACTTACCTCGAAGTCAACTCTATCCTTCGATGCCAGTGAGCTCAACGTCTTCGACATCGGTGAGGTCCTTGCCAGAACCCTAGCCGTGGGCGCGGGTCATGTGCTCTGCGTGGAGCGCGACCGACCACGTGTTAGAGTTTGCGTAATGTTAAGTTTACCCATAACATGGCCTTCCAAACCTCCGATGACCAGCAAGTACCAAATACATAATGAGAAGGTCTCCATCTGCATAGAAATCAAACTATCAAAGACACAATTATGATAAGTTTAAACTTGTAAGGACCTTGATGTCGTCAAGAAGGACTAGAGGGGGGTGAATAGGCCTGCAATAATTTTAGCTCAAACACAAAACGAATTAAGGGTGGTGTTGCCCCCTTTTGTGAGCAACGCTACCTCCCTACAATTTTAAGTCCAATACAGCCCAAACTTGGAGATTGTATACTAGAGATGCTTGATAACATTCCTGCAAAATCTCAACTTATAACTTGATCAGATTAGAGGGCGGCACTGACGCCCTATGAGGGTGACACTGACGCCCTACGCAGGATGAACTTAGTACAATTTAAAATATAACCAACGAAACTCAGATCAGGTAAAGTTCCAAGGTTTCTGCAGTTATATATATCACAGATCGATAGCTAAACATGGTATATCAAGTATAGCAAAGTAGATCGATCACAAATCCTAATATCACCTCAACAACAATATGAAATGCAGAAACAAGAATGTAAATCAGCACACGGTATTTATCCCGTGGTTCGGCGTCACCACCAAGGCTGGCCTACTCCACGTTGTTGAGGTATCCACACAAGGATTGGCGCACCACAAAGGCTAGCCCTGCCCTCGGTCTCAAGTCAAGAGAGTTAACTCTTGAGATGAGAGATTTCCACTAAATCACAAGGGTAATACAAACTGTCTCGTGGCTCACCACAAGCACGGGAGCTCATCGGGCGACGCCTAGCCATCTAGGAGGCTTCACCTCCAAGAGTAAGAGATGCACAACGAAGATCGATGAAGCCCAGCAAGTGTTCAAGGTTAGGATTGCTCTAATCTGCTCTCTAGCTCTTAATCACTCAGACCCAACACTTAATCACACACTAAGTGGATCACTCTCACAAAGAGAGGGTTGTGAAAGGCTTTGGAATGGATTTGCAATGTCTGAAGTATCAGCAGCACGACCAGGAGGCATAGGATGGGTATATATACCCACCCCACTTAAACTAGCCGTTTGGATTCAAAAACTAGCCGTTATGTCTGTATAAGGGCGTCACTGCCGCCCTGGAGGTGCGGCACTGCCGCCCTCCCAAAAACAGCACAGGTTAGCTTACGGAAACAACCATAACTTTTTACTCCGAACTCCGTTTTTAGTGATCTTAGATATTTCGGAAAGCTTGTTTCGAGGGCTATTCAGCCCAGCAGAGAACAAGCCCAAGATCAACAAGTGCAGGTGCAGCGGTAAGTGTTTTCTCTCATGTTAGCACTCGGGTTCGGTTAGTTTGAGCACTTGAGACTTGTCTATGATTCGTATTGCATCCCTCTTGATAGTACAGCATACCTATACTCAAGATAAAGAGAATATAACTATTTCAACCACTTGAGTCTTCAATGTCTTCATATGCCATTTCTTCTCAATGTCACTCTATAAGGGGTTGCAACCATCTTTGTCTCATCTCTTCGAGCAAACACACCTTGAGCATGTGGTTTGAACTATTTCAACACATCTGAATTCAACCCATGGCTTCAATTCACTTTTATTAATAATTTGATCCTCAATATGATATGACTCCTCATAGCTTGATTAGTTCCTTGACTCAATGCAAGTACTCTCTTCTTCACCTTAGCCATGGTACCTCGGTCCTCAAGCCGCCGCTTGACCTTCACTTTCGCTTAGTCCCTCGAAGCCCTTTCTTTGCTATCTTCACCTTATCAAGCCACACTCAAGTCACACCACATTAAGTATGCATTGAAAAACATTTCTTCAATATTGTGATCCTTGCTTGAATATCTTCTAGATATGAATATTGAGATCAGTCAAGCTTCAGTTTGACTCACATAGAGACATACATGGATCAACATCAATATGGTCAAGCCAATTTACGATTCCTCAAATCCTCTTCATTTTGGATTGACACTCCTATCATTCACTTCATTATCAAGCTTTTTCTTATTCATGCAAAGTAAGCCATACTAGAGATAATCAACTCATGTCTCATTTACTATTTGCCAAATATGCTTACTTTCACATGCAGCTTTGATATCCCACAACATATAAGCCATTTCATCAATTCTATTTAGGTTGTTGTATTTTGCTTGAACTATATTGTTTCCATGATCTTCCAATACAACAATACACAATTTTAGCCTTCAATTCAACATTATGTGAAATATCTTCAAGTTTGTCTTAGTTGATACACATCTCAATGTGTAATATGCATGCATATGTAACATGGTTGATTTCTGCTCAACACTTAGCAAACTTGTTAGACCTTTAATTGAGTTGTCATTCAATTCACCAAAACCCACTAAGGGCTAGATGCATTTATAATCTCCCCTTTTTGGTGATTGATGACAACACAATTAAATCTTACAAAAGATTGATAAATAATAAGATTTTGAATCCTAAGATAAAGTGAGTTCCCCTAAATGCGTGCATAGAATGGAATTCAGATTTTGGCCTCAAATGCCAAATGCACATATTTCAAATAAAGTGTGGGATCTTTCCTATATCTTAACATTCGTGGGGTGCAAGGTTTCAACATGATAAACGTGATGCTCATGACAATTATGCAGATCGAGAGATAAATGCTACTACAATTTGCATAGAGCGGCTTGCCGCTCCCGGGTGTGGCCTTGCCGCTCCCGAGGCCCGACAGCACAAATGCGGAAGTCAAGCACCATTCAATACATGAATGTCACACACTAGCATAAATTATCCTTAACAAGACATCAATTTAAACTATCCTTGCACATGCCACACAACTTTTTGAAAAATCATATCAATCTCTCTCTACCCCCTTACTCTCTCTCTACCCCCTTACTTTCTCACATTTCTCCCCAAATTCTCCCCCTTTGGCATTAATCTCCAAAAAGGATTTCTCCACCAAAAGAAAGTAATGAGGGTAGACAAGTGAGGGCAAGTAGGTAAAAGCTCAGCATATAGGATTTCTCTTTTAAGATTTCTGCCAAACAAAGTATGTAACAATTTAAGTCAAGATTCTTGAGAAATTAGCATATTTAGTTCATACCTCACTTAGATGACACTTTTAACATGAGACAAACTCATTCTATCACCACAAAAGGTATCAACCAAATATCTAACTCATTCTCTAATCATCACCACAAGAACAAACTTATGTGTGACTCAAAATATTGCATACACATGCACACACTAGCATGTAAGGGTCCTGATGCACAAAGGTAATACAAGAGTTCATGGAGCGATATACTTTTGCTCTAAGCCTCACAATCTCCATCATTATTATGAATTTTTGAATTTAGTGATTTGATGGGCTCACTTCTTTACATACTGCAGAATGGTTTTAGTTATGCCCATCTCTCTTCATCATGACCTTCATGAAGATATCATAAACTTGTGCTTGATCTCAGCTGAAAGTCCATAGCTAGCTCTCTTGTTGTCATTTTGAGATACCAATTGAAGATATATTTCTTGATATATCTCAATGAAATATTGTCCACAAATACCACTTGAAATATGATCTTCATAATTTTGACACCAATTGAAGAAGTTCTCACAAGTTGATGCCAATTAGAATGAATGCTTGTATCTCATCATGTCACCTAGGAAATGCTCATAAAGACAAGAGATAGCATTAAATTGCACAAGCTATAGTTTCACAACTAGTGACCATTCTTGATGTGGAAGGCATATTGATCACTAATTGTAAAACCTCATATCATAGACTAAATTCCCCCTTTTTGATAGTGCATACATGTATATGTGGAAGGCAAGAACATATGCATTTTTGGTCAATTAAGTCCAAACAAGAGAATTTAAGCTATGTTATGGAGAGTAGCTATATAGAGATAAAATTGCAACCCAAATAAATATAAGAGGCCACTTTACTGATTTGGATTGATTTAATATAGCATACCCATGAGAAACTTATTCTCACCGAGAGACTACACAAATTCACTAGAAGAAAAAGTTAGTCTCAAATGACACAAGACATAGAATGAGCTCCCCCCTCAATATGTGCATTAAGTACTCGAATTACTTGTAAAATACACTTAAATCAGTTTAATAGTCTAGAGGAGTTCATCCTTTATCTTGGTCAAGGCATGATAAATTTGCATCAATTGAAATTATGCCAAGAAATCATACCATCATCAAGGTAGATAAGCCATCACACAGATTTTTATTCACATGCACATCATAAGTGAGACTTCAATGATTTGGATAGCTATATTTCTCGCTTGACGACTTGTGAAATAGAGCTCTTATAATCTTCCAAGATCCATAATAGGTTCCTAGTTTCTTCTTTACCTAAAGCAACCCACATAGAAAGCAAAAGATAAAATTCATAAAACTTGCAAATCATGAACTAGGAGTTACCACTCTTTGTTGATATGATCCTAGGTGATCAATGAGATGGATCATATGCACTCAATGAGCTCTAGAGTGGAGAACTGAACAATAAAAGTCTAAACTTCAATTAGTTTCTCCAACTCATTCAAATCTGGTTCCACCAAACTAGAAGCACTTAGTTTATAAAAACCAAGAACGTCCTAGAGTAATGGTGAAGCACCAAGAGAATCCATAAGAACCATCCATCCTTGTTTCTCCAATGTGAGAGACAACATAATCATGAACTTGATGGAAACCATTTGTCTCACAAGGTGTAGATTAAACTCCCCCTCAATTTGTGCATATAAGAGTACACAAAGTCCACTTATGCACATCAACAATATGAGGTCAAGAGGGAAGTTTTCACAAGAGACCAACTGCTTTTAAACTCCTTCAAACTACTTGTTGCTGCTTGCCTATTTGATTGTAACTTGATTTCAGCTCTTGTTGGATGTCATCTCTTAAATTTATTGAAACCTGATTTTAATCTTCATCTTAAGCTTGAGAATAAGTTCAGTACTCAACTGATGCTTCTTATCTTTACTAATTCTTCATGACCAACTTGAGAGCCAACATAATCTGTTGTTATAATGCAATCCAATTGTATTCAGTCAGTTTTCAGATTCTGTCCACCTCAGAGAGAAAAATCTATATCTCTCAGACCACTAGGTCAATATGCATGAAATTTGGTAGACATGTGCATCTATGAGTCCTTTAACTGCTATAAAAATTTTAGATCATTTGGACTCCGTTTGATTAGTCAAATCAATTATCTACCAAAACTGCTAAGGTCTGAAACTGCAATGCTGAAACTGACAGAGTTCATCTCAAAACTGAAATTCTTCTAAACCAATCTTTATGCCAATTGCAAAACAATAAGCACTATATGTGTACAACATGCTCATAAAGTTTTAGGTCAATCCATCAGTAGTTGAACATCCAAATTCATACTAGAAAACAGTCGATTCAGTTCATGCGTGAAAACAGTCGATTCAGTTCATGCTTGAAAAACGGTCGATTCAGAACTCAATTTTGAGAACAGATTAGATGATTTACAAATCTTCTATTCTTCTTGTCCAATCTTGAGGTGAATTTGGTTCAGAGTACTCATAAGATATAATTACCATTCAGTCCTCTTATCGATGCTTATAATCTTGTGAGTTTATCCAATATAGCTTTTCAAACTCAACCTCACTATTGATTTTATCAATTCAAACTCAGATTTTGGTTTTCTTGGCCTCTAACAACCTCATCTTAATTTAGGTGAAGAGTAACCTTCAAGCTTGTGATTATTCAGTTGAACAAGCATAACCTTCTCTTATTAATTTTCTATAAACAAGCTCAACACAAGAAGGCATTAGTAACACAAGCACTAGTTTCTCATTCAAGTAACCCTTTATGCGTGGATGCCAAGTGAGCTACCAAAATAGAGAAACCTCATAACATGGACTAAGTCTCCCTTGATAACTCATCCACATTCTTTTTGAGTGGAATGAAAATATGAATGTGCATGATTGGTCATTTAAGTCCAAAGGGCAGATTTAAGCCATATTATGGTGAGTGGCTAATCATAGATAAATCAAATTTAAATTAGTTAGAGAGAATACATCACATGGTTTTGGATTGATAACCTTCACATGATAGCATACTCCATTTAAGAAACATATCCTCATTTAGTGAGACTACACAAATCACTTAGAGAGAAAGGTTAGTCTCGTAACACTAGTCATAGAGTAAATTCCCCTTAAATAAGTGCTCTAAGTATTTGAATTTCTCATATAGCACTTTATTCATTTAAGAACTTAGGATTTCACTCTATGTCTAGGTCATGGCAACAAAATGATAATCAAATTGAACTATGCCAAGAGATACTCACAACCATTTAAGCATGTAGATGGCCATAAGATGAGAATGGAAATTTAGCAATCTACCATATGACAAGATTCCATCAAGTAGAGAGTTCTTGAATTATGAGTGATGAGTGCCTCTACTTGAGTTTGATTCTTTGTTCTTGGTCCGAAATCTACAAAGGAAACTCAAGTCATCTATGTTGCTTGTTGTGGATAATCAATTCAATTCCAATCATACTTTTCTTTCATGATGTCCAACAACCAAAGTATCTCTTCAAGTGCTTTCTTTCCTAAGTGGCTACACAAGACACAAAGGAGTAAATTTGAAACGTAACATGCACTTGAGATTTTATAGATTACCACTTCTTTTCAACATCTCGGTGAGTTCATAGTTGTGGCAATAGAGATTGGTCTTGAATTGACTTCCATTTTCATCACATAGAAATGAATCACTTCCATCAAGGGTTTCATCTTCTTCTTGCTTAAATAGGGTAGTAGGTATTATCCTCGAGGCTGTCCAAGCTGCTTTGCTCCCTTACAGGCAACACTGCCATCTGTTGTTGCATCAGCTAAAGAGGCTAGATCAGAAGCTTGAGCTTTGAGGATTTTTCACTCCTAGCGCTGATTACTCCCACGGTGGCTCCTCATTACCTATAACTTGAACAAGATCTTGCTCTACTAGAGAGCCATTAGAGCATCATATGGCAAATAATTCATTCGGACTTAAAAAACTCTAGCCCTTCTAATAATTCAAAAACACACACATATCTATGAACTACTAGAGACTACACAAGTCAAGTGGCTAGCTAGCAAGGGTGAGGTACTTGTTACCGAGGTGAATATGAAGTTCAAAATATATCCATCAATTTGTCCTTGGGTCAATCTTGAGAGAATAGACAATATGAATAAGATTGATAGCTTGAGATGATATTTTCAATTAACTTGCTCAAGCACCTCAAGGCTTCATATCACCTTCAAGTACCTACAATACTCATCAAGCACAATTTGGTACCCAAACTATGTTGGATCCATCAAGGTTAGTCATAAGATACTTAGGCACCCAAATGGCCTTTATGCCAGCACATGGTGAATCAATCACCTTTCTAGCACAAATGTTATTTTTGGGCCTCCTAAGCAAATTAGAATTAATTGATGAGTTGTGCTTAAGAGTGTTACCCATGGGACAATTTTTACCTAGATGTCCCTTTCTTCTACAAGTGTAGCATAGGCGGTTTTTATTCTTGTTGGCCTTCTCTTCTTGCTTTTGGTTTGCTACCTTGCTGATGAGCCTCTTTCTTGATGATATAAAGCCTTCAATTTTCTTATTTGGACATGAGCCAATTTCATGTCCCTTCTCATTACAAGCATAACACTTCCTCTTGATGCTTCTTGTTATTTTCTTTGGAAGTGTGGCTTGGTCATCAATCTTGCTGGAACACATAGAGGCATTGTGTCCCATGTTGGAGCACTTGACACGAGCCTTCTTATTCTTCTCTTGAATCTTGCTCATGCCATTCCTTTCTTTATTTAAGCTGCAATCTCTTACATGGTGACCCTCCTTCTTGCACTTGAAGCAAGTGATGAGAGTCTTCTTTTGTTGATGTTGCACCTTGATAGTCTTAGGGACTTTGTTGTTCTGCCCAGGTGCGGCACTGCCGCACTTGAGAGCGGCACTGCTGCACTTTGTAACTGCTATTTTCTAGACAGATTTCACTTCTTTCAATTTCTCCTTAACTTTGTCTTTGAACTTGTGACTTTGTTGAAGGGGTTTGGTGTATGCATCGGTTGATCCCTTCTCAAGCTTCTTCACTATATCTTCACGGTTATCTTGAGAAGGTTGAGCATTGTACTTGCCCTTCAACTGAATCAAGTCCCTTCTTAGCCTCTCAACTTCTTCCTTGAGCTGTTCATTTTCTCTTGCAATGGAATCATCACAAGTTTCTACAAGTACATGCTCAACGGAAGGTTGGCTTGCTTGAGAGCAACAATTGTTAGCACATGATAAAATAGATGAAACTTGTGTATATGTGCATTTATATGTGTGAGGTTGATAAGATTTTACCGTTGTTACCACAACCTCATAAGTAATTTCTAGCATGAGATGAGAATCTATAAGCTTCTCATGAGAGCACAACAGCTCATCATGACTTTGTTGCAAAATCTCATACTTGCTAGTGAGCTTTTTCACTTTTTTCTTGAGCATATAATTTTGATCTTCTAATTGAGCAACACAAGATAGAGAGTTAATAGCATGAGTTTGCTCAATTGACAAGTTTTCGTACCTTTGGACCAAATCAGCATGAGAGCACCTAAACTTTTCATGCTTATTGGTCAACTTCTCCAAGCATTTGATCTTTTCAACAACAAAGTCATTGTGCTGGTGAAGTTCTTCTTCCTGCTCATCAATTTTCTCTATGAGTTTGAGCACCATCATCTTATCTTTCTTGCTCAGCCGTGCAAGGAGTTGATTAACCTCATCATCTCCACATTCATCTTCACTCTCACTTTCAGTTTCACTCTCACTTGAACTCTCACTCTCACTTGCCACATTCTTCTCTTTCTTTGCCATAAGGCCTAGATGAGAAGTGGCATAGAGAGTCGAGCTTCTTGGTGAGGTGGACTCATTAGTTGGCCTCAAGCGATCACAAGTTTTTCTTCCTTCAAAATGTTAGTCTCACAAGAACAATAGAAAGTAGAAGCATCACAACTAAATGCATTGTTCTCACTAAACATTTGATGACCTGCTATATATGTTGGTGAGGGAGTGAATGTGGTATGATCATTTGGACCTTTTTGAGAAAAACACTTGAGGCTCATCATTTGTTAGTGAAGTTGAGCACTCCTCAAGTGATTTCTCTAATGAGAGTAACTTCTCATCACATTTGGACTTGCCATATCTTTCTTTGAGTGTGGTCCAAATGAGATGAGCATCACCAAGTGGTTCACCATCCCTAAATATGACAAAGATCAAGAACATCTTCACTCAAAATACTAAATAAAACATTAGTAGCTTGAGCATTAAGTTGTAAGCATTTCACTTCCTCTCTAGATAAATACTCAAAATTATCACGAGAAGGTGAAATGCTCACACCTACAACCTTTCGATTTGTGGACCTATGTCCTTAAAAACATCAAGCATAGCAGCAGACCAAGATGTATAATTTGATCCATTAAAAAGTAAAGGTTCTAAAAGATACCTCCTCACTTACCGACATCGTATCTCAAGGCGGTTAAGCCCGAAATTGAGCCTCGCTCGATACCAATTGTGGGACCTTGATATCGTCAAAAAGGCCTACAGAGGGGGTGAATAGGCCTGCAACAATTTTAGCTCAAACATAAAACGAATTAAGGGTGGTGTTGCCCCCTTTTGTGGGCAACGCTACCTCCCTACAATTTTAAGTCCAAATACCCCAAACTTGAAGATTGTATACTTGAGATGCTTGATAACGTTCTGCAAAATCTCAACTTATAACTCGATCAGATTAGAGGGCGGCACTAACGCCCTATGAGGGCGGCAATCGACACCCTACCAGGATGAACTTAGTACAATTTAAAATATAACCAACTTAAACTCAAGATCGTAAAGTTCCAAGGTTTCTGCAGTTATATATATCACAGATCGATAGCTAAATAGAGTATATCAAGTATAGCAAAGCAGATCGATCATAAATCCTAATACCACCTCAACAGCAATATAAAATGCAGAAACAAGAATGTAAATCAGCACACGGTATTTATCCCGTGGTTCGGCGTCACCACCAAGGCTGGCCTACTCCACGTTATTGAGGTATCCACACAAGGATTGACTCACCACAAAGGCTGGGGCCCCGCCCTCGGTCTCAAGTCAAGAGAGTTAACTCTTGAGATTAGAGATTTTCACTAAATCACAAGGGTAATACAAACTGTCCTGTGGCTCACCACAAGCACGGGAGCTCACCGGGCGACGCCTAGCCATATAGGAGGCTTCACCTCTAAGAGTAATAGATGCACAACGAAGATCGACGAAGCCCAGCAAGTGCTCAAGGTTAGGATTGCTCTAATGCGCTCTCTAGCTCTTAATCACTCAAAGCCCCAACACTTAATCAAACACTAAAATTGGATCACTCGCACAAAGAGAGGGTTGGGAAAGGCTTTGGAATGAATTTGCAATGTCTCAGTATCGGCAAAGACGACAGAGGCGTGGGATGGGTATATATACCCACCCCACTCAAACTAGCC
>JADLZL010007904.1:0-12874 GCA_015844335.1 Chrysopogon serrulatus
GTTTAGCTAACTAAAATTTTAATGTAGAGTTTACCCAACTAAAAGTTTTTCAATTAAACTTTAGCTAGAGGCGTTTGGATGCTTCAGTTAATAGACTCAGCTAAATTTTAGTTAATTTTAGCAGAGTTGAAGTAGCTAAACCTAACTAAATTTAGCTAGTCTTTTAGTTAGGCTGTTTGAATATTTAGCGGCTAAATTTAGTCAGTTAAAGTTTAGCTGGTACATCTAAACAGGGCCTTGAATTAGTAAGACGACAACCGAAGGACGATGTTGAAGTCATCATCAAAGGTCAAAGACGAAGCTCAAACCAGGATCCCAAGTGAAGGCAAGGCGAAGATGTTGAACAAGCTGCAAACAGCAGAGATAATTGGAGATAGGTCCCCCGAGCGCTCCCAGGGGGCGACTCGGGGGGGCGAACGCCTGCATACTCGCTAGGGCTCCCTACCCCGCTTCCCCCCCGGCCGCGTGGTGCCGCCCCGTGCGGCGACGGCGGCCCTGTGGCGGTCTCAGCTTGAGTTCCGTTGTAGCTTCCTCTCCCTCCTCCTCATTCCCAGCACCCCCCACCCCACCCCCACCCCTTCTCTCCGGCGGCTTGGGACGGCGTCTTGTGATTGGCGGCCGGATCCCGGCACCACAGGGGCGGATCTACCTCCCTGGCTGCTGCCTTGAGGCGCGAGATTCGGTCGCGTCTGCAGCCCCTTGTGGCCGGTGACACTTCTGCGGTGGGCGAGGGGCCTTAGGCGCTTCTATGGCTGCGGGCAGCCAGTTCCGACCTCACTGTGGGCGCCCGGCGAGCTGGATCTATGGCGGCTTAATTTGCTGGTTCCCTCTCCGTCGCCCGGTGGTCGTCGTCGAATTTGCCCGGCGTGGTATCGGTCTTAAGCAGCGTCGGCGTGTCGCGTGGGCCCGGTCGATGGCCAGGCGCCTGCGACTGTGTGGGTCGTGGGCGGCCTCTCGGTGTTGCCGGCCTCGGTGGCTTCCGTGGCCGGATCTGGCGGCGGCCCGGTGGGTGTGGTGCGGCCTGCAGTGCCATCGGCTCGCCTCTGGCCGGGGCCGGCCCGTGGCGGACCAGTTGCCTGCTGCCTTGGTGGCGACAACCGGTGCTGTCTTGTTGACCGGTCTGACCCTTGGCTCCTACTTTGTTCTTGCGCGTGTCCTACCACATTTCGGTGACTACGCTACGGTGGCCGGGGGATGTCGGCGGGGGGCCTCTTGCCCGCTTCGGTGGTGGTCGTGGTTGCTGTGGTCAAGGTGCTGTGATGGCGGCGACCCGCGTCGATGTAAATCGGTTGCCGGGCACTACGGGTAACTTTGCTCTGCTCGGAGGACATATAGCTATTTGCCAGGTGTAAACCTGGCGGCTTGCTTCGGGCGGTGGTGGCGCGGCTGCGTCATGTTCCTTCTGAAGGCATGTCGTCGAAAGCGCTGCGTCGAAGGGTAGAACTGAGGTCGAGAGACCTACTCGTGTGCTTACTAGCGTTGTTGGCGTCTGCGGATGTCAAGGTCCTTCTGAAGGCTTCGTTGGAGCACTACTGCAGCCCCTTCTCCTCCCACTATCGTCGATGTCGCTCCATGTACGTACTGCGTGCGCCTCATGCTCGTCTTGCAATGGTTTGTCTAGTGCTTGGTGTCGCCGTCGTCGTTCTATTCTCGGCGTCTACACAGTATTTGGTGGATCTGATCGTTCCTACTCCGTAGCGGCTACAGTCGTTGGCGCCCTACTTCGTTAGCGGCTACCGGTCGTTGGCGTTCTACTGCAGCGGCTACACGGTCGCCTGGCGTTCTACTCGGCCGGCTACGGTCGCCGGCGGTTTTCCGTCGTCTTCTACTCGTAGTGACTACCTAGTAAACTGCGGATCTTCCGATGGATGCTCGCCACCGTGGCTGGACCCATCCTGTTGGCAACCATTGCGTGGACGTATTTCTCTTTGCAGGCATAAGCTGATCGGTGTGTTGTGGTGGGGTCCCCCCCTTCATGTATTCTTGCTGTTTGTATGTGTCTATGGGATTCTGCCGGTAATCCTCGGATTACCTGGGTGTCCTCTGTATCTCCCTGTAATCCAAATCCCACTTCTCTTAATGATTCGAAAAAAAAAAGATGTTGAACAAACATTGGTCTGCATATCTATGGCTCAACGCGGATCTCTGGTGACATTGTTGAAACAGGTGATCATAATGCAAACCTGACCACTTGCAAGGTGGATGGGAAATATGGTGCCATTGCTGAAACAGGTGACCATAGAATTTCCATTCAAAAACTTCAAATTCGATCAAAATCTGAGAAATTTATATGGTTTGTGTCCAACAAAAGAAAAGGGATCATATTTGTGGCTTCGCCTCTGGCCATATGGAAGGGAGGCAACCAAAACCAGCCCTGTGGAGCATGCGTGAAGGTGAGTGGCGACCTTGTGTAATACAAATAAGGGAGTTGGTGGATCCATCGAGCTTGGACTAGCGCTTCTTCTCCAATGACGACAGTGACGACTGCAGAACAGTGGGTTTGGCTGATGTGATGTATACAACGCCACGGAGGTGAGCGCCATCGTCTTTACCCCACGTCGGGACTTGGCTGGTGGCCGAATGTGCATCGATCCCCAGAATAGGTAGAGAGGACACAGAACCAAACAAAGAGAGAGGAAAAGAAAAGTGGAAGATGTTGCAACCAAACATGGATGGTTCAGTAGTGAGTCAGGTGCCCCGCCGATCGATCGCCGAGCGGCACACTTTTGGACGCGCACAGCACAGCGATCGCCGATCGGCGTCGGCCTCTCTGTTTTTTTTTTTTTAATTTTTAGTCGACGTCTCGACGAGCCATCTGATCGATCCCCCATCGTGGACCACTCGGCCACTCCCACCAGCCGGCAGCAGCAGCATTGCAAGCAAATTTGCCCAAGAAGCTTCGTTTGTTCACTGAGACACAGGCCTCTACCGCCGCTGTCGCCGTCGCCGGCAGGCCGAGCGCCGCCATGCCGCTCCTCGCACCCTGCCCACGCTCGCCGCTGGTGGTGACCCCTCTCCGACTCCGTTCCTCTTCCTCCGCGGTGCGCGGCGGCTTCTTCCTCCCCTGCCCCAGGGATCCCGGGGCGCGTCGTCGCCGGCTCCACGCCGCCGCCGTCCTCGCCGCGAACAACCGCGTCGTGGTACGTGCGCCGCTCCGGCTCTGCTCGACGGCCTCGGCCATGGCTTCTTGTTTAATTCCGTTCTTGGATTGGTTGGATGCAGCTGGGGTGCGGGCTGGTGACGCTGGATTACCTCGCCACGGTGGACGCGTACCCGCGGCCCGACGACAAGATCCGAAGCAGGGAGTTGCAGGTGAGCAGTGCAGTGAGCTGATCGAGCGAGCGAGGGAGGGAGGCATCGCTGGAGCGACCAAACAAAACAGGTGTTTCATCCTCGTGGTTTCTTGGCCATGTCGTCGCAGATATCCGGAGGAGGGAACGCCGGGAACGCGCTCACTGCCGCGGCTCGTCTCGGCCTCAACACGAGGCTCATCGCCAAGGCATGGACTGCACAGCTCCGCTATGTTCCCACACTTGCTATCAAGGATGCTTGTGAATTGTGATCGAGTGCGTTTTATCTGCAGGTGGCCAATGATGAAACCGGAAAAGCTGTTCTCTCCGGACTCAGGGAATCTGGGATCGATACATCTCATGTCATAGTAAGCCTTACAAATGCATTATTATCACCAAGCACACCTTTGTTTCGCCGCGTGAAAGTAGACGTAGCGTCATTCTGGAATAATAACCTCTGATTCATTTGACCGGTCGATTACGCTTGCAGATTTCTGATGGTGGGAACACAACAGTTGTCTACATCATTATTGATAAGCAAACGTAAGAAAAAGTTCATCCCTAGTCTGTTGCAAGATCAGTTAGTTCATACATGGAAGCTATTGATTGATTTCATCTAAACCTATAATTATTATCATTATCTGTCCATTCTTATTCATCGGCTTCTTAAAAAACATATCGCCTTACAGTATACCAAGAAGTTAAGACGCACATATGTACTCATCATGTATTGAATATTACATCTGTAGGAAAACTCGTACATGTATACTCACACCAGAAGATCCTCCAATGATTCCTAGTGACTTATCTATGTCAAGTTTATCAGCTGCATTGCAAGATGTAAGCTTGTTATATCTAGATGGGTATTCACCCGAAATGGGACTTGCTGTCGCTAAAAAGGTAACAAGCTCTCATTTGTGGCGACATCATTTCACTGAAAATCATATGACGCTAGTTTTTTTCCCCAGGGTTATCTTTCCTGTTCGATATTTGAAACTAGGCTCCCACTGAACGTTTATTGGAAATGGACGATAATTTAGATTCCTTTGGAATACTTCTTGGTTTATAAAATTCCCTGCACTGCCCCAACCTCGACTTCCTGGTGCCTCTAGCAGCTACTCTAAGCCGATTCTACCTACCTCAAAGCCTAGCCAATAGTAGATATATAGACTCCAGCCATATTTATTTAGGTATTTTTCGCTCTGTTCGCTTGTCTTATCAGTCATTTATTTTTCTCTCATGACAAACCAACTGGCTTGTCTTATCAGCCGGCTTATGTGACCAGCCACAAAGTGGTGTTACATTTTGTCTGGATTTTTTTTTTTTTTGTTGCCGTGCCCTGTACTCTGGGCTGGTTCCCTTTGCAGGTTTTTACCTGGTACCTTACCCCATATGGAATAATATTGTCCATGAATAATATGTGTGCTACATAAACATTGCAACAAACCCACTGCTGAAAACTTCAAAATATCTTAATTCGTTACTTGAATAAACCAGAATTGTACAGGGTGATCAGATGAAGATTCCAATATTGGTTGATGCGGAGCAAGAGAGAACTAAGGAAGAATTGGAAGATTTGCTCAGTCTAGCAAGCTACATTGTCTGTTCTGGAAAATTTCCAAAGGTGCTATTACGAAGTCATGATATATCTCAAAAAACATGAAAATTTTCATTTTCAATCTGTACTCTGGTTTACTGCTTTTGTGTTAATTACTTTAATATGCTTTGTTGAATGCCGGCATATTTATGACAATGACTTTCTTATTTACAGAAATGGACATCAATCCCGTCCTTACCCTGTGCACTACTTGGGATACTTCTGCAATATCCTCGTGCAAAATTTGTAATTGTAACCCTCGGGGAAAAAGGGTTGTGTGATGCTTGAGAGGAGTGAAGCTGGTTAGTTTCAATGTTAATTTCCAGGATAAGTGAAATATTGTAAATGTTTCGATTATGAATTAAAATTTTAGTTTGTTTATTTCCTTAAAAAATAATTTATTTATTACATGTATGATTGTATTCTCAAATAGGTGATGATTCTGTAGTAGATGTAACAGATGTAGAGGATGTTGCTGAGTCCTTAAAGTTGGAACTGCACAATGCAGATGACGTCCTTCCAACTTGTGTATCATCCAAGGTTTGAGAATTTTTGTCTAGATTGTTGATACAACCAAAGTATACATAGAGTCATAGAGATTTGCCTCTGCAATTCCTTACATTGCTTTCCCCTTTTCAATTGCTATTTAATCATATTATTAGTTTCTGAGACTTTCTACAAGAGGGCTCGGGAGTATATTTGGACGACTGCTGATAGGAACAGCCGAAACTATTCCTGCTTCAGAGCTTGTTGACACCACTGGTTGTGGTGATGCATTCATAGGAGCAGTGTTGCATGGTGAGAACTGCACCCTTCTTCCTAAATGCCATTTTAAGTCTTTTGGAATATGTTTTTCTCCGTTGGAACTGATAGAAATTATCAATATTATGTTTCTTATAGGGTTGTAGACATTCAACTATTTTTTCGCCATTCATAATAATACGGTTTGCCTTATTCATAAATCCTAGATGCAATGCAACTTACCGCTTCTTCTGCTGTTCATCCTGCACAGCATTGTCAACAGAGATGCCTCCCGAGAAGATGTTCCCATTTGCATCTCAAGTGGTAAAATAATTCAATTCTACTATGTGGAAATTCAACAGCTAGCACTATTTGCAATAGATCCGCTCCTTTGTTGATCCTGATATTTGAGATATATGTTGATCAAGCTTAGCACCATTCTTGTTGTAGGCGGGAATCAAATGCCGAGGGATCGGTGCACGAACTGGCCTTCCGTGGCAGTCCGATCAACGGTTGGCTAAGTTCCTATGAAAGAGACGTCAGCAAACCTGTGTGAGATGAATATTGTTGAATGGAGTAAGAGTAATGTGTCATGTAAATGTTGTAGAATGTTGTGTTCTATTAGAAGTTGCCATGGTTAGCCAAGTGGTTAATCAACTTTGCAAATTAAAAGTATAATGTAAAAGGATTAGGGAATACCCCTCACTTGATGTCTTACATATATATATCCAATATAATTTCTATTACAAGTCAAGTAATATAAAACACACATGCATCTAATAGGTTAGGAATAAAACCTAGACTTAGCATATGTTTGTTGTATGTATCTCTCTCTCTAGACTGGAATGAGCATGTGTGAGTCGGTGTTGTCAAAGAATCAACAATGCCAGAGAGGTAGGCGGTTTAAATTGGCGTAATCTGAAAACTTCTTTCAATATTAAAAACTATAAATTAGTACAATTTCATAGGTTGCACAATTTTTTTCTTAACGTATACACGCAGGTGTAAGTTACGTAGAAATCTACATAGGTCACACATGTCAACAAAAAATTCAAAACACCCGGTAGATGTACATGGAAAATCGATCACCGAATTGCTACACTTCTGAGCATTTTCTATTCTTGAATCCTGCGGAACCTTTTAAACGAGGAGTCAACGCAAGAAAAGATCATGAAGCAAACAACCGCAGAAACATGCACAATAGACAACGATTTATCGCAAGGTTTGGCTACATCGTTCTTTTTAGGAGACTCCAAATAAGGTTTTGAATCTCTATCAACTCAACCCTCTTTTCAAGTGACCATAAAGGTTGTGTTTGACCTTTTCACTAAAAGAATAGGGGTGATACAAATCTCTCGAAACTCACCGCATAAGTTGGGAGCTTCATGATGTCTAGAAGCTAAACTTGAAGGGTGTCTCAACGGAGGCTCCGAGCTAGGCAATTTCTTACATGGAGTTGGGAGAAGAATAGAAATCTTAATCGCCAGCAATGAGTTCGGCGCTAGTATCGTACGTTTCCCGTAGATTATCTAGTCTCTGTTTATATGTTTCCACGTTATAACTAATGAGTTTTGCTTCTTTCTTTATTTCCTTCCGTGCCATTTCAGCCAGGAATTGAGGCTCCTCAGCTCTCAATTCCACGCGAAATCTTTTAAGGGATCAATGTAACGAACAGGATAACTTGAGAGAATAGAATTTGGAAATTTGAGGTAGATAAGCAAGAATTTGGGGAAGATTCAGACGAATTGGGAAGAACTCATGAACAAAGAGATAACTTGGGGGGAACGGTTTTGGGATTTCTGTTATTCGATAACTGCTCTGTTCGTTACAACAGCCTTATATACGGCCGTAACCTTCTCCACCTCATGGGCCGCGCCCCTTGCTTATTACATGGGCCAAGCCCAAACACAATACGACTCCTGGCTTTACTACCAGACTGTACACCTCTAGCCACATAGCTGTTTCATGACATTGCCTCCTGCTTTCGAAGCAGCTTGTCCCCAAGCCGTAGTATAACGCCGCTTCATATCAACTTCATCTTCCCATGTAGCCATAGTAGCTGGTTGCTTACTCCACCGAGTGAGTACTTGATGCTTCAACTTGCCTCCTTTCATAATGGACCTGGTAGCCAGCACCTGAATCGGCAACAATTCCTCAGAGCTGTCAGATACCACTGCATCCAAAGATTCAATTACCTCGTGTGTGAGGTGGAACATGTTTCTTCAACTGGGATACATGCACCTTTGGGTGAATCTGAGCTGTGGAGGGTAAGCGCAACTTATAAGCCACCATCCCAATTCGAGCCGGAATCTTGTAGGGTCCAAAGAACTTGAAGGCCAGTTTATTATTTCCCCTCTGCACCACTAAAGATTGAATGTGGGGTTGCAGTTTCAAGTACACCATGTCCCCTACTTCATATTCTTTTTCAGATCTTTTCTTGTCAGCCTGTTGCTTCATCCTTTGTTGAGCCCTGACTAATTGTTGCTGAATGACTTTGTGCAACAGATTCCTCTCAGTTAACCATGCAGCCAAATCACTGACAGTGACTGTAGTTGGGTCAGGGAGTCCTAGACTTCTTGGAGCATGGCCATACAACACTTGGAATGGAGTAGTGCCTAATGCAGAATGAAAAGTGGTATTGTACCAGTATTCTGCAACAGGAAGCCATTTATGCCATTCTTTGGGGCAAGCATGAACTGAACACCTGAGAAATGTTTCAAGACATTGATTTAATCTCTCGGTTTGCCCATCTGTCTGAGGATGATAACTTTAGCAGTTGAGTGTCAGACAAAGAGAACAGCTCCTTCCATAATGTACTGGTAAACACCCTGTCTCTATCAGATATTATACCCTTAGGAAGGCCATGGAGTTTGTAGACATTGTTGAAATAGAGCTGAGCAACTGACAAAGCTGTATAGGGATGGGACAAGGGCAGAAAATGTGCATACTTTGTGAATTTATCAATCACTACTAGTATGGTATCACATTTGCCAGATTTAGGTAACCCCTCAATGAAGTCCAGACTGACAATGGACCAAGCTGACTCAGGAATGGGTAAGGGTTGCAACAGACCTGCTATTTTAGTATGTTCCACCTTGGCCTGTTGATAGACTGAGCAACCTTGCACATAATCAATGACTGACTGTTTCAACTTTGGCCAAGCAAACAGTGACTTGATCCTATGATAAGTCCCCTGAATCCCACTATGGCCTCCCAATCCACTAGCATGCAAGGCCTGCATAATATGTTGCTGAGCCAACAGATTTGAACCCACCCAAATCCTGCCCTTGAGTTTGATAATCCCATTCTCCAAGGTGTATCCCTTATCATTCTGAGGACTGATACTGAGTTCAGCTAGCAATTGCTTAGATGCACTGTCTTCCTCATATCCCAGCTGAAGCTTCTCCAACCAAGATGGTGTCCCCATTGATATTGCCAGTATGGTGTGTTGTGGCATCCTTAATAAGGCATCAGCAGCTGCATTAGTTACACCTTTCTTGTACTGAATTGTATACTGGAGGTCCATGAGTTTCAGTAGGGCCTTCTGCTGAATCTTAGATGACACAGTTTGCTCAGTCAAATGTAATAGACTTCTGTGATCAGTCCTTAAGATAAACTCTCTACCATGCAAATAACTCCTCCACTTTTCTACAGCCATTATCAGGGCAAGACATTCCTTTTCATAAGTAGAAAGTGCCTGGTTCTGGGGCAAAATGCTTTACTCAAGAATGAAATGGGATGTCCATCTTGCATGAGCACAGCTCCCATTCCTTTGTCACTAGCATCAGTCTCAATGGTGAATGATTTGTCAAAATTTGGAATACTCAAGACAGTGCGGTACACAAAGCCTCCTTGAGCAATTGGAAAGCTTGTTGAGACACAGGTGTCCATTGAAAAGTGACACCTTTCTTTAGCATTTGAGTCAAAGGTTTGCTGAGAATTCCATAGTTCCTGATAAATCTTCTGTAGTAACCTGTCAGCCCAAGAAATCCTCTTAACTGTTTGACAGTTTGAGGTGTTGGCCAATCCCTAACTGCAGCAATCTTGGTTGGCTCAGTAGCAACCCCTTCCTTAGATACAATATGTCCCAAGTACTCAAGTGACTATTCAGCAAACACACACTTGGATTCTTTGAGCAAGAACTTGTTGTTGTGCAAGATTTCCAGCACCTGATGCAAATGAGAGATGTGATCCTCTTTAGTCTTACTGTAAACCAATATGTTATCCATGAAAACCAGCACACATTTCCTGAGCAAGGTTGCAAAGATGGTGTTCATTGCTGCCTGAAAGGTTGCTGGGGCATTGGTGAGCCCAAATGGCATCACTCTAAACTCATATAACCCACTGTGGGTTTTGAAAGCAGTTTTCAACTCATCACCTTCCTTAACCCTGATCTGATGGTAACCAGATCTGCAATCCAACTTAGAGAAATAGCAAGCCCCAGCCAATTCATCTAACAATTCATCCATAATGGGCATTGGATGTTTGTTTTTGACTGTTATTGCATTCAGCTGTCTATAATCGACATAGAACTTCCAAGACCCATCTTTCTTCTTTACCAACAGCACAGGAGAGGCAAAAGGGCTAGTACTGTGCTGTATGATCCTAGATCTGAGCATTTCAGCTACCTGCTTCTCAATCTCACTTTTTTGATTTGGAGCATATCTGTAAGGCTTCACATTAACTGGTTGAGCCCTAGGAATTAAGGGTATGTGATGATCAAAGCTTCTTTGAGGTGGCAATTCTGTGGGCTCTTGAAACAAATGTTTATACTCTTTCAGCAGTTGTTGTAATGCTGTCTGGACTAGATCCTGCCCCTTATCTTCACCAGCTGGACTGTTCTCAATGGTTGAAATACCCAACACATTGTTGACTGTGTGCTCTAATGGACAGACAGCCCTGAGCTCTAACATGTGAGTCACTGCCTTCTTCTTTAACAGTCCTCTCAGTTTATGCTGTGAAACCTGAGAACATCTCTGTGGCTCATCAATCACTCCTTTCAACAAGATTCTCTTCTTGTTGTGAGTGAACCTCAATATCTTCTTTCTCCAGTGGATGCACATTACACCTTGCTCCTCTAACCAATCAGCACCAAGGACCATATCATAGCACTTAACTGGCAAGATCCTCATATCAAACTGAAAGGTATGGCCCTGAACATGCCACTGCATGCCAGGGATGGTAGCATCTGATAGCATCAAACTCCCATCAGCTGTGGTGAACTTTAGTGGGTCACACGGCACTGTTGTGAAGCCACTATGCTTGGCCAACTCATGAGTAATGAAGGAGCCTGCACTACCTGAATCAACAAGTATCAACACCTCTTGAGTGCCTACTAACCCTCTGAGTCTCAATGTTCTGTTCCTCCTACTCTTTGCTGCACCAGTACTTTGATCAACTGAATCAGTCATAGCCATCAACACCTGCCCCGCTTGAGCTTCACAGTCCTCCTCAGATGATGAGTAATCCAACTCAGCTTCTGGCTGTACTGCCTCTAGTAACTCCTGGATCACATGCAAGGGAACCTGAGGAGGGCATTTGTGATTTCTTCCTGTCCACTTCTCCCCACAGGTGAAACACAAGTTGTTCTCCTTCCTATGGGCCCGAAGAGCTATCAATTTCTCAGTCATACTCCCATTCTGAGAATTGTCAGAACCTTTTGCTTCATCTTTCTTCTGTGTGAACTTGTCCTGATTACTGAATTTGGAGTGATGTTTGCTGTAATCCGACCTCGAGGACCCTTTAGCCTTGGACAACTCTAACTCAGCCTCTTGCAGAAGCGCCAAAGTACCAGCTGCTTCTAGATTGCCAGGCCTGTGCAGGGTTATGGGTGCTCGGATTTCTTCTTTCAACCCTCCCAAGAACCGAGTGACAAAATAGACATCATCATAAGATGGGTTATATCGAAGAATGCTATGGGCAAGTTGCTCAAATTTGCTCTGGTAATCAGCCACAGATCCAGACTGCTTCAAACTTTCGAACTGTTTCATATACAAGGGATACTGATCTCTATCAAAGTGAGCACAAACTGCTGTATGCATATCCCCCCAACTTTGGAACTTCTTCCTCAACTGAGCTGTCTGGAGCCATGTTGCCGCTCCTCCAATGAAATTCAGAGCAGCGAACTTTGTCTTCATCAATTCGGGCACTCCATAGATGTCGAAGTAGAGCTCGCATTGTTCACGCCACAGCCGAGGGTTGTCACCATCAAATTTGGGAAAATCCATTTTCGGAATGGACCCCGAACGAGAAGAGTGAGACGATGATCCAGATGCAGTATCAAATGATTGAGCCATGGGATCAACAAACGTACCCTGGTGATTCATCGGCGGAGGGGGTCCGAGTATCCCTCCTCCGCCCGCGCCGTGCCCACTGGGCTGCTCTCGGATCGGAGTGGACCGACCGGATCTCGGAGCGAGGTTGAGGTCGACACCTCCAAATCCCCCTCCTGCAGAGGTCGTCGCTGCTGGGGGAGGTCGTGGAACCGGTGGCTGCATCGGCGCTGGGGTCGCCTCCAGAAAGTCGATCCGCGTCACCGCCTCGGTTGTCTTCGTCAACAGCTCTCCCAACGACACATCCGTAGTGGTGCGCCATGCCTCGAAGTTGTTCATCTTGTCCAGCATCTGATTCATCATTAATCCGAAGCCCTTGAACTCCGCCGCCAAACTCTCCACATCACTTGCCATCTTCGCCTGCAACGATGGCTGCTTCCTTTTCGGCGCCAGGCCGCTGTCCCCAAACTCGAAATTGTTTGTTCGTCACCGACCCAGTAAACACAGACCGGACTTGCGAAATCACCCGTTCCTCAACGAAATGAAGAACGGAGACCTGCCGCTGCGGATTACAACCGTGATCTAGGCGATTTCACTCACAATCGAGTCGGAAAAAAATTTGTGGTACGGAATCGGAAGGCTCTGAATACCAATTGTAACGAACAGGATAACTTGAGAGAATAGAATTTGGAAATTTGAGGTAGATAAGCAAGAATTTGGGGAAGATTAAGACGAATTGGGAAGAACTCATGAACAGAGAGATAACTTGGGGGGAACGGTTTTGGGATTTCTGTTATTCGATAACTGCTCTGTTCGTTACAACAGCCTTATATACGGCCGTAACCTTCTCCACCTCATGGGCCGCGCCCCTTGCTTATTACATGGGCCAAGCCCAAACACAATACGACTCCTGGCTTTACTACCAGACTGTACACCTCTAGCCACATAGCTGTTTCATGACAATCAAGGAGGAG
>JADLZL010007905.1:0-68869 GCA_015844335.1 Chrysopogon serrulatus
GTAATGCATATTTGGATGGAGTGTGTGAAAGTGATCTTGATTTTAAAAGTATGACAAGACTCTCTTAAGTATACGACAAAAGGTTGACTAAACTCAATGCAAAGCAAGTAGCATAAATGAGCAAAGGTTTTCTAATCTAAATATGTATCATATGTGGCTTTGGTAGGAATTCAAACTTTGTCATACAAGAGCTCATCATGTAAGGTTTTGAATTTTTAAAAGATAAATCTCTAGAATTAGCATCATTAAGAATAAAACAAATAGCAAATGGACTCTCTTATATCATATCCGTCAATCACCTAGACTTAGCTCAAGCATATTACTCCACAAGTTTTAGGCTCAGAGTAAATTCTCAAGTTAAAGTAATCATGTCCAAAACTTAGGAGAACTCAAGATTGAAAACTAGGTATTTGAAAGAATTATAACAGAGCAACTATTCATCATCTCCAAGATAAAACTTCTAGTTTATAGTTGACTCTAGACACACTCTAATTAACTAAGACTGACTAAAACTTCTTCTTCTTTTTATTGTTTTTCAGATTTTATTTAACTAAAGACTCAACAGACGTGGACCTTCATATGCCCACATATTTTTTGGGTATTTTTAGGTTTTCTTATGATACTATGGTGAACCTTCACGTGCTCACATATTTTTGGTATTTTATGACTATAAAATAGACTCAATAATTGATTAGGTATACTTACCACGATAACTAGGGGATGCTCTCCCCCAAACTAGTTATTGTCGTGGTTGAGCAATCGAAGGGTGAGTGGTCCTCACGGAGGAGCTCATGCTTTATAAGAGCAAGTGTTGCCGGGGAATACTTCAATCTCATCACCCATGAAGTTACTTCCTTCACATGCGGGGAGTTAGCTATGTGTTGGAAAGGTGTACTTCAAGTGATGAAGATGAACTTCCTAGATGAGCTGGCTCTTGGAGTCATCCTGCAGAAAGCTCTCACAAAACACCAAAACTCGTGGAACAGATTAGGATAAAAAGTGTAGTGGATAGCCATTTTAGAGGATTGGGTGTTGTGGAGGTTCCAAAGTATTTTTTATGATAACAAAGTATTACAGCAGGATGCTAAATTAATATTTTAGAGTTTTTGGATTTATATGCAGAAAAAAAAATATGCATGATATTTATTTTTACTTTCTAGACCACCACGGTGAGAACTCCTATAGCTTTTACACCACAAGGGTTTCACCTGGGGCTTCGAGTTTTTAAGATTCATGAATGCAGCCTAATGCATATCTATTTATTTTTATTGTTTTCTATGCGGTACTAATGTAGAAAAGTAATAATGTAGAAGAGAAAATAAATCATGCAATGTAAGAAAGTAGATATGGATAACTACCGATGTTATCTCACGGCGAGGGTTCGAGACTCCTCCTTGCAGTGGTTCAAGTACTTCGGTTTGCTCTTTGAGGATGAGGATTGAGGTGGTACCTCCACTAGTGGCGCTTCCAATGGTTGTTCCACCTTCTTTCTTTTTTTAGCATCTTGAAACCAATCTTATGCGCATCATTATCATTGGTTGAGAACTTCCACTTGTAGGATTTGGGGAATCTTTCCACACTGTACTCTGGGTGTGTTCTGCTCATAAAGACAAAGTAGAGATCAAGTGCATGGGCTCTGTTGGTGGGAAAACACCAACAGAACCAGAGATTTATTTATTCTTCTCTATCCTTGGGCACAATAAGATTGATGTTGTTCATATTATTGATTTATAACATGGGTGAGAAGATCAAAAGTATAAATATGGCATTTAAGTTTATGAGATAAAGGAGTGGAGTTTATTAACCTATGAAAGGATTATTCATCTTTATAAGTTATTCAGATTAACATGTATAATGACTATCATCTTCCAAAAAAATAATAAATAAGATATATAATATTTTAGCTCCTTAGGTTAGGATTGAGATCAAGAGAATGGTGCTATGATGTGTTCTTCAAGACCAAGAGGAAATGATGACCACTTACCTTTTAAGATATTACCTTTATGTATGATGACACTATGTGGTAAAGGATAGATGAATTTCACTGGTCTTTTTCCTTTCTTCCATCTTGAGATGTTTATTAGCATCTTGTCTCATATGTTGTATTCCTTTCTCACTCCTCTAGCCTTCTGCTTCTCTTATTTTTCTCTGCAAAGGATTAGTAGACAACACATAGCCGAAGAAATATAATAATTAAGGCATGGATAATGTTTTCTATGGAGTTAATGATTCACCATTACTACAACAAGGTTGAGGTGAAGATATTATTTTCAAGAATACCTCTAACCTTGATTTGATTCTATAAATAGTCTCTCTAATATGATTAAAAGATTTTGATATATGAGAGGGTAGTCTAACCAAATTCTTATACAAGGATGCTTTGATTCAATAATCATGTTTAAGCAGTAATATTCTAAGCATACTCATAATAGAACAAGGAAGTTTAAAAGACTAAAGCTTCAATTAGAAACAAGGGTATGTATGGTGAACCAAAGGATCATTTCGTTTGTTTAAACTTTTAGCAAATTGAGCATGGCATAAGGTAAAGATAAATTAGCAATATGGTATAAGATATTGAATATGGTTTAATGTTGCACGAGACTCAGATAAACGTACCTTATGTCTTTATCCTCCCTTCTTTGCAAGTGGTGATAGACTTACCTGAAGAAGGAGGGGCGTCCGACTCATCTATTGGCGATGGCTTGTGGTCCTTCGAGAAGGGTCTTCCTTCTATTACTTTAGCCTTTTCACCTTTCGATAGCAGTACGAACAATTGTATGCTCTTCATCAACATTTTCTTGATCTTGATTGATTCATGGTTGATGAGCTGGGGTCCACTAGAGGTGCAACTCAAGTTTCACTCTGGTTGTCTTTATCTTCCTTCGACATGGCGATGAGGGGTTCTTCTTTGTGAGCAATACGCCAGCTGTCTTGATGGTTTGATGTGGGAACTTCTATGACGCTCACGTGAAAACTTCATCTCCAATGGTTTAGTTGCATCTCTTCTATGATCACGGTCATCTATGGCCTTACTAGACATCCTTATTGCTGACATACAAAGTGGTGTCTTCGAAGGTGATGAGAAAAACAAGACACTCATTGATTGATATAAAGTGAATTGCTCTCTGCTTCTCACCATCCACCTAGCTTGAGTCCTAGAAAGGCTCAATGCTCGATTGCCTTTGACATTACTCATGATCAGTTAATTTGTTTCTTTCCTGCAAAATGTTAATGGACATATACCCGAGGGAATATAGCAAATTTGGAATACAGGTTTTGTTGTCTATATATTTGCAACTCAATGCTAACAAGATGACGTATGGTTTTCAGACTGTTTAGCATAGATTGTTTCCATCATGTTTCATATTGTTGCTGCATTCTAACGTGGTTCAAGGCAGAGATAGCTTGCAACAAAGATAAATGAATAAACATTGATACTTATAGTTCTTCATTAATGAAGGATGAGCTGGGTCTTCTTTGTGCAGAGTTATTACCTATCTTGATTAATCTCATATGTAAATTTCTTTCTTGACTTACCCAGATTGAATTTAAGAATTCTCCTATAAGGGTTAGTCCAATGAAATGACCAGTATCTACTAAGTGTACTATCGGCTCAAAAAAATCAACCTAGACTCACGTCCAATTTGATTCGGGGAAAGGATTTTAACCTAAGCGCCTTGCTTAATTTAAAACCCTTTTAGAAGTAAGATCAACATACCTTGTGATTCAAAAATTAAACTAGACACCATGTCTACTTTAACTTAGAAAAACAATCAATGCCCAATTTCATAGGTGTATGAAGATACTTCCAACCCTAAGCATACTATAGCAAAAAAACAGGTAGTATGAAAGTACTATAGAAATTTATTCAAGTAGAGATGAAGCGAGCATAATCATGGTGAGTTTTTTTATTTATAAGAATACAAGTTGGGTGGATATATGAACGGAACTAAACATGTAATGGATGAGAAACTTTAAACTAAATAAGGTGGATATATGGATTGAAGTAAACATGCAGTGGAATGCACAAGATAACTACTCATCAAATTTAAAGTCCATGAGCAAGACTTTCTCACCTTTATTTGACCATACTTACCATGACTCACATGATGGAATTTGTGAGTGATGCAGCATCTTTGTACCCGTCACTTGAGATATGAATTGAATTCTCATGACGTCGACCTTTTTATCTAATCTTGGATTCTTCAATGTGTTTCTTTTCTTGCAGGAGATTGTCGGAAGGTCGTAAACCACTCATTCATTACCCTACATAAGATATTAAAGTAGGCAAAACAAGGGTAATCCTGCTTGAGGGGGTAAATTAGGTGATCGATCTTATTCATGGTGCATCTAAGTCATCAATACTTTCTAAGTTTAAATGCCTTCCCCGGCAACGGCGCCAAAAATGCTTGTTGACATCTCATAGCGTTATTAGAATAACAACACTACAAGATGTATGGTACTGATTAACTTGTCTTTAGCAACTAGCCACTACCTCTTACCTATACTCCTAAGCATTGAACTAGGTTGTCATCCCCAATTATATAACTAGGAATAATTAATGGTACTAATATTAATCTATCATTTTATGTGAATAGGCAGAAATAATAATGATGTATAGATAAAGAATGATTCTGCAAGCGGACAGATAATTATACCATTGTAGCATTTTACCTAGAGTATTACCGGGTTATCGATTTATATTTATACCTTTGGGAAGGTCTAGCTAAACATATAATCTATAGCATTGATGACACTTATATGCAATGAATGAGAGATGTAACCAATGTCATGTTCTACTCATAACAGGAATAAGTCACATGATAAAGATGATAAGCATAGATCAGTCATCAATAATAATACTAATTCACTCGAGAGCAATCTAGTCATGTTAACGATGTCTAATCAATTAATAGAAAAATAACTCCTAAGTATTCAAGCTACAGTCAAAGCTACTTCATTTTAATGCAAGTATGTCTAACAATCATGGCTAAGTTATACTACTATAGTTCCCTAACACATCGGAACAATGTACGGGGAGAAGATGAGTACAGGAACCTCCTCTTAACTGGACAATCCCACTCTACCAATCCACCGTACGGGAGAAGGCCTACAAAGGACTCAATGGGCCTGTCACGCCCCCGATCTACCTCACTACCCGGCACGACTGGGGATACTCGTAGATAAGTAATGCATCTAGGCACCATGCCTACACACAACCTACCACTCACCAACCGATCGAATTGATGAACGCTATACGAACCAGTGTATGAATTTAATAGCAAACTAACTATACTAGACATATCAAAGTAGACAATGAACAATGCAATCAAGAACATAATAATGAAGAATAATTGTAACATCCCTGGTGTTATGTTAACCTAAACCCCACCATGTCATCATTTTATGCATTAAGCATCATGTTTATTAATTCATTAATCACCAAGCATCAAGTGTATTAGAGCATGTCATTGTGTTAATGATCCTTGCATAAGTGATGTTTTGTCTTGTATGTTAAGCGTGCTTTGAGATGCTGATCATGATTGATGCTCACTAGTATAGCTTGCTATGCATGCCAATTAGAATAGTGTGGAAAAGCAATTAAATTCCACTCACATGTTTAATTTTTATTCATAAAAATAATCAACTAAAAGAAACCTTGGTGTGTACAAGTGCTTGGTTAACTCTAACTTACACCCCAAAGATGTTTTACAATGCAAATGAGGTAAAAAGAAAGAATCATAATTGAAAATGGAATTCAAATTCCAACTCTAGTTAGAAATGGCTAAGTGTTGAAAATTGAATATCATTTTCAATTTTGATGAGCTAACCATAATTACTTTTTTTAAATAAAGGTTACCAAACTTTAGCACCATTTCAAAGTATGAACTTTGTACTTTGAAACCATGCCATTGGGTTAAAAAGTACTACAACACCTCCAATTAATTGCCCAAAAATTCAATTTGAAAATCCCTTTCAAAAGCTGAAATTCAAAAGCCTTTTGCCTTTTTATCAATTTCATCTCAAAATATTCAAAATTTGGGAAAACTCCAAAAATACAGTTTGTATATCTCTTTGATCTCTACAACTTTGGTATATAACGTTTTTCAAGTTTTTGAATAGAATTTAAAGTAATTTCAAAAGTTCTTAAAATTGGAAATTTTCCCCTTTTGCATTTTAAACTCCAATTCAAAATTTATTTGGTTTCATGAAAAACTTTCTAAATGAAAGTTGTAGATCTTAAGAAATGGAACAACTTTTATTTTTGGAGATTTTTATCTTTTATTCAAAATTTAAAAATAATTTTTAAATCCCAAAACATAGAATTTGAACTTATTTTCAAATTTGAAATGCAATTTCAAAACTATTTGGATTCTTACAAAACTTTCTTAATGAAAGTTGTAGAACAATAAATTTTGTGCAAACTGTATTTTGGGAGATTTTCAATTTGTATTCAAATTCTGGGAGTAATTTGAAAAGGGAAACATTGAGCTGGCACTGCTACAGTGTTGCACGGGGGGTGCCACCTGCCTCTGCCCATGCGTCGGCCGCCGTCTGTCGAGGCCATTCCCGCGCTCTCCCCAGTTTTTGCACAACGCCGCACACCTAGCCACCGTCGTGAAGGTGCTGGCCACCCTGTCGACCTGTCCAAGCTCTATAAAAGCGAAGCACTGGCCATCGTCGTCCTCCTTTCGTTCTCCTCCACATCACCGGCCGTCGCTGCTCAACAGCAAAATTCTCCATCACCACCCCATCACCATCCAATTGCTCACATAGAGAGCTCCGCTACTTAGTTGCGCTTCTTATGAACCAAACCACAGCCCTTGACATCGCCTAAGCCATCCGTTCGGCCGTCATCTTCCCCACGGCCGGCAGTTGACCGCCGCCATGAGCTTCGCACTGGTCAGCGTGACTCAGAGTCGATCATGCCTTCTTTTCTTTTGTCTTAGCTTCGCCGTCCTTCACTGATCGCCATCGATCCATCCTTTTCCTCAGTCGTAGCCCCAACGAGCAGGAACGTCGTTGCAACCGTGAGTTCACGCCACCGCAACCGCTGCCTCAACGTCAACCACCCTCTGCTCATCCTCCCGTCCGCCGCGGCTTTGTTTTATAGCCTTGGTGAGCTCCTTTATCCGTCCATGGTGTTGGTTGTGTCTAAATCGTCGTCGTGTAGCCGAAACGGTAGCATGTTTGTGAGCGCCGCCGTGAACCGTGCGCCGCCATCCGCCTCGGCCGCCGCTGCTCGCGCTCCGGTGAGCCACCGTGGCCGTGTTGTAGTTTGTTGAGCTCGTCTCGGTGAGGGGGTGCCGCTAGTGTCATCGGTTTGGTGGATGAGCTCGTCTATGGCGAGCTCGATGTCAACCGCCGCCGTCGGCCGTTCAAACGGAGAAAGAAGAGGAGGAAGGGGAAGGCGCTGATGCGCGGGGTCGGGTCGTCAGAGAGAGAGAGAGAGGGAGAGGCGGCGTGGGCCGAAGCAGGCCAACGGGCCGCCCAGTGGCCCGCGAAGGAGGAGGAAATGCTTTTCTTTTTCTTTTATGATTTTAAATGCTGAGTTTTCACAATTTCACAATTGAATTATTTTGGGTAGTTAAAAATAAAATAAAAATATGTGTGCGATCTACGAAGAATGCTCTTTGCGGGAAAAATGCTAACCATGTGTTTTTAGTAACTTTTAATTATATTGTAAATTGCTCTTTTAATTAATAAATGCCACTTCCATGATTTTTAATAATTAAAATATAAGTCCAAAAATCATGAAATTTGTTTGTGTGCTAATTAGATGATAGTCTTAATTATGAAGTTTGATCATGATTTGACTAATTTTTGTATTATGCTTAATTAATACCTTGTTTAATTAATGTTTAATTAATTAATCCTTTAACTAATTAGGATTTAATTAATCCCTAGTTAGCAAGTTAATTAGCGGCTTTCAACAACTATAAAAATGGTTAATAAATTAGTAATTAACCTTAATCACTATTAGGGTTGCTTGATTTTGGGATTAAGTGATGACCCTAGGTCATTAACCCTAATGACCTTCGGCATTTCATGTTGATTGCATATCGTTAGTCCGTCGTCGTCGACGTGAGTTATACTTTCGTAATGCGATGTTACAGTGAAGGAAAGTTATACTCAAGTTAATAAAGAGTTAAGTTGTTTCATCTATGTTGCATCATTCGCATCATGTCTTGCATTTCGCATCATGTCAAGCATGTCATTAAGCATGCATCCTTTTGTTTACGCATAGTTCATGTGAGAGCGAAGGATCGCGGTGGGCAAGCTTTAGAGAAGATTCGCGGTGATCCAACTCTGACAAGGTGATTCCACGAAGATGTTGATGTCAAAGAGTTACAACTAACTTTTCTGCGCAACGCAGCAAGCCCCTGGATGCATTCAACCACCTCCTTGTATTTCGAAAAGCTTTATATTTTATGTTCCTGATATGATGCATTAGGTGTTAGGAGTTGTGTGATATCCTACCTTGATGCATTTACCGTACCTTGACATATTATCCCTGAAACCTGTTTTGATTTGAAAATGCTTAGTATATGCTTAGTCTCGCTGATAGCCTAGGCTTTACAAATAAAACGTTTTTTAAAGTTTGATAACAATACCCGTTGAGGGAAATTATGAAAACCTGATGTTGCTTGTTGTTTATCACTGACTTTGATCGGGTCAAGGGTATACATCAAGAACATGATGAATAAATTGAGATGCCGGTGGAGTGACTTGCATCAGGAAGGGCTAGTGCCCTGGTGTAGTGTCGTCCACTTATGTCGGTTAAGCACCGTTTGTTGCCTTGGCCCTTGGATCATGAGGTTATTGGATAGTACTAGTCGCATGCTAATGGCGGTAAGCTCCACTTGGACTATCTATGACGAGAACGGACAACCGCGGACTGGGAGTGGAGAGATGGCGGGAGTAGCGTGTACCCATCCTACGAGCGCACCATCGACGGTTTGACTGACGGCGTAGGGAGGTGGAGTACTGTACTCTCGGATGCCGTAGGACCCGGTCTGGTATAGAGAAATCCAAGCGTTGAGTTGATGTATGTAAGATGTTGGATCCTGCATACATCATGTGGCTAGGAAGCCCCAGCTGGGTATATAAGCGATTCGAATCGTCGTTGCTCCACGATATGGGAGACTTGATCCTTGCACCAGCATCGTAGTAATGATGGAAGTTGATGGAAAGAAAGTTTTGAAATCGTATATGGATGACAAGTGCTTGCTATAGACTAGGATAACTTAGCTTGATAGCTTAATGCTAAATGAAAATATCATATAAGAATGAATAGTAAGGATCAACATTAGTCGCTTTTCCGCAAAGGTGTCTTTGATTCTTGCTAAAGCCTTACCTTGATTCCTATCAACCAGCATTTCTGAGTCTTCTTCACTCTTCCCTGTCGGGTAACTCTTGCGGAGTACTTTTGTACTCAGGGTTTGTTTGACCCCTGTTGCAGGTGTTGACTAGTGAAGCTAACTTCGGTCATACCAGTGGGCTTGACATGATCGAATACCTTCCGTCTGAGATGTTCTCTTACAAGTGTTCTATGGTTCTTCCTTGCTTCCACAAACTCAGTTAAGTTTTGTTTAATCAAATTCTGATCAAATATTGTAATCTTCTTTTGCAAATCTTCCGCTACTCTGTTGTATTTGGATAAAAATGGTTGTAATACTACAATATCTCTGTAAGAATTCGATCCTGGAGGATTGTGGTGTCATCGGGGTTTCACCCGATAGAATATTCTGAGTTATGTGGTACACAAGTATGGCTGACAGAGGTCTTAGTGACAATGTCAGGTGCTTATGGGCCATATAATTTAGAAGGTTCTGCCACAATAATGTTGCTAGTAATGATCGTACAAACGTAGATATTACAATAAGAAAGAAAAGCTTAAGAACTATACCAGACTCTTCACTTCTTGACAACGTCGGGAATCCAAGATCGATGAAGAACTTGACTTCCTCTACTCTAGATCTAACTAGGCTAAACTATGAACTAGAAGGGCTCTAGATGAACTAGGGCTTCTTGGCTCTGGATGACTTGATCACCAAATGACTTGAATGAATTAGGGTTCCCCTGGGAGGGGTCTAGCTCTGCTTATATAGCCCGGTGGGATGCACGACAGCCGTTTGATCAAACCGACTTCATGTAGGGCTGAGATTGATCCTCAAAGGCGGTGGAGGAACATTCTAGAAGGGGGGAGAGGAGTCCCCTCGGTGGGGCCGGCCGGCTCGACAGTGGGGGGCCGGCCCCCACGGAGGTGGCTTCGCCTCTCCTTCGCTCCGGTGTCTTCTGGATCCTTCTAGAGTAGTTTGGTGTATTCCTGAGTTTTGGATAATTCCATGGTGTCGATTTGTAGTTATGCCCCTTTTTCGGTGTTTTCTGGTTCAGTCCCTGAAAATTGGTAAATCACCAAAACTCGTGGAAATTGTTAGATAAAACCCTAGCCTTCTAGATATTGATGTATGTTTCATGCCTTTTGATATATAAAATGTTAACGCTATCCACCGTCAACAACTCCCCCAAGCTTACCTTTTGCTAGTCCCTTAGCAAAACTCAGAGTTGGATCAGGAGTTGCTACAATGCTTTTGTTCTAACAAGTGCACATGCTCTCAAACAAAAATTTCCTCTGGATTAGACAAAACTGCTCTAAACTTTTAAACTCACCCATATTACCTTCAACTGTAGAGCTTTTAACCTTCACGTGGGTCTTGAGTAATTGAAAGACAGAACAATCAAGTCAAGCACCATGTCTCAAATTCTTCACTCAACTAGTATTCCAGAGTTTTGCAAGTTTTTGCAATAAAATTCAGAGCTTAATTGTATAACACCCTCAGTCTCTCAAAGTATGTGATATTTGTAGATCTTACTGAGGCATCCATGATGTCATGCCTTCCTAATTCTAGGGATTATAGTGGAGTTTATAGGAGTGGCATTGAACAAGGATAAACATACTTGCAATTCATATATTGTAAAGTCAAACAATGGATCTATAGAGAATCGAGTCATACAATCAAACCAAGATGTGCATGTGTGTGAAATATGATGGATAGGTGTATATGTGGTGGCTAATTCTAATTCTACTTTTACTCTTCAAAAATGAATCTCTCCTCTTTATTAGACTTTCAGAGTTTCTTAGGAAAACATGGGCTATCTTTATTCTCTCTCTCTTCTTTTTTTTCTTCCTTCTTTTTTTTCATTGGGAGGTGGTCATCTAAGCACCCATTGTTTTAATGCTAGGATACTTGTTCTTCTTTTACTCCCTTCTTATTTTTGCATAGCCACATGCATCCTTGGATACAATAATTGATAAAGAACTTAGAGCAAATAAACAAAGGCTGTCCTAGGGGTTATATATATTTTTGGGTGTTCTCTCCCAGTGTAGGAGAAACATTTTGAGGTGGAAATGGATAAAAGTGGAAAATGGTTGCGCTTACTCTCAAGGCTTGCATATTTGGATGGAGTGTGCGAGTGATCTTGATTTTAAAAGCATGACAAGACTCTCTTAAGTATACGATAAAGGTTGACTAAACTCAATGCAAAGCAAGTAGCATAAATGAGCAAAGGTTTTCTAATCTAAATATGTATCATATGTGGCTTTAGTAGGAATTCAAACTTTGTCATACAAGAGCTCATCATGTAAGGTTTTGAATTTTTAAAAGATAAATCTCTAGAATTTAGCATTGTTAAGAATAAGATAAATAGCAGCTCAGACTCTCTTATATCATATCCGTCAATCACCTAGACTTAGCTCAAGCATATTACTCCACAAGTTTCAGGCTCAGAGTAAATTATCAAGTTAAAGTAATCATGTCCAAAACTTAGGAGAACTCAAGATTGAAAACTAGGTATTTGAAAGAATTATAACAGAGCAACTATTTATCATCTCCAAGACAAAACTTCTAGTTCATAGTTGACTCTAGACACACTCTAATTAACTAAGACTGACTAAAACTTTTTCTTTTTTTATTGCTTTTCAGATTTTATTTAACTAAAGACTCTTAAAAGACTCAACAGACGTGGACCTTCATATGCCCACATATTTTTTGGGTATTTTTAGGTTTTCTTATGATACTATGGTGAACCTTCACGTGCTCACATATTTTTGGTATTTTATGACTATAAAATAGACTCAATAATTGCTTAGATATACTTACCTGATAACTAGGGGATGCTCTCCCCCAAACTAGTTATTGTCGTGGTTGAGCGCTGAAGCTGAGTGGTCCTCACAGAGGAGCTCATGCTTTATAAGAGCAAGTGTTGCCAGGAATACTTCAATCTCATCACCCATGAAGTTACTTCCTTCACACAGGAATTAGCTTTGTGTTGGAAAGGTGTACTTCAAGTGATGAAGATGAACTTCCTAGATGAGCTGGCTCTTGGATTCATCCTGCAGAAAGCTCTCACAAAACACCAAAACTCGTGGAACGGATTAGGATAAAAAGTGTAGTGGATAGCCATTTTAGAGGATTGGGTGTTGTGGAGGTTCTAAAGTATTTTTTATGATAACTTGTATTACAGCAGTATGCTAAATTAATATTTTTAGAGTTTTTGGATTTATATGCAGAAAGAAAATATGCATGATATTTATTTTTACTTTCTAGACCACCATGGTGAGAACTCCTATAGCTTTTACACCGCAAGGGTTTCACCTGGGGCTTTGAGTTTTTAAGATTCATGAATGCAGCCTAATGCATATCTATTTATTTTTATTTTTTTCTATGCGGTACTAATGCAGAAAAATAATCATGTAGAAGAGAAAATAAATCATGCAATGCAAGAAAGTAGATATGGATAACTACCGATGTTATCTCACGGCGAGGGTTCGAGACTCCTCCTTGCAGTGGTTCAAGTACTTCGGTTTGCTCTTTGAGGATGAGGATTGAGGTGGTACCTCCATTAGTGGCGCTTTCAATGGTTGCTTCACCTTCTTTCTTTTTTTAGCATCTTGAAACCAATCTTATGCGCATCATTATCATTGGTTGAGAACTTCCACTTGTAGGATTTGGGGAATCTTTCCACACTGTACTCGGGGTGTGTTATGCTCATAAAGACAAAGTAGAGATCAAGTGCATGGGCTCTGTTGGTGGGAAAACACCACCAGAACCAGAGATTTATTTATTCTTCTCTATCCTTGGGCACAATAAGATTGATGTTGTTCATATTATTGATTTATAACATGGGTGAGAAGATCAAAAGTATAAATATGGCATTTAAGTTTATGAGATAAAGGAGTGGAGTTCATTAACCTATGAAAGGATTATTCATCTTTATAAGTTATTTAGATTAACATGCATGATGACTATCATCTTCCAAAAAATAATAAATAAGATATATAATATTTTAGCTCCTTAGGTTAGGATTGAGATCAAGAGAATGGTGCTATGATGTGTTCTTCAAGACCAAGAGGAAATGATGACCACTTACCTTTTAAGATATTACCTTTATGTATGATGACACTATGTGGTAAAGGATAGATGAATTTCACTGGTCTTTTCCTTTCTTCCATCTTGAGATGTTTATTAGCATCTTGTCTCATATGTTGTATTCCTTTCTCACTCCTCTAGCCTTCTGCTTCTCTTATTTTCTCTACAAAGGATTAGTAGACAACACATACCCGAAGAAATATAATAATTAAGGCATGGATAATGTTTTCCATGGAGTTAATGATTCACCATTACTACAACAAGGTTGAGGTGAAGATATTATTTTCAAGAATACCTCTAACCTTGATTTGATTCTGTGAATAGTCTCTCTAATATGATTAAAAGATTTGATATATGAGAGGGTAGTCTAACCAAATTCTTATACAAGGATGCTTTGATTCAATAATCATGTTTAAGCAGTAATATTCTAAGCATACTCATAATAGAACAAGGAAGTTTAAAAGACTAAAGCTTCAATTAGAAACAAGGGTATGTATGGTGAACCAAAGGATCATTTCGTTTGTTTAAACTTTTAGCAAATTGAGCATGGTATATGGTAAAGATAAATTAGCAACATGGTATAAGATGTTGAATATAGTTTAATGTTGCACGAGACTCAGATAAACGTACCTTATGTCTTTATCCTCCCTTCTTTGCAAGTGGTGATAGACTTACCTGAAGAAGGAGGGGCGTCCGACTCATCTATTGGCGACGGCTTGTGGTCCTTCGAGAAGGGTCTTCCTTCTATTACTTTAGCGTTTTCACCTTTCGATAGCAGTACGAACAATTATATGCTCTTCATCAACATTTTCTTGATCTTGATTGATTCATGGTTGATGAGCTGGGGTCCACTGGAGATGCAACTCAAGTTTCACTCTGGTTGTCTTTATCTTCCTTCGACATGGTGATGAGTGGTTCTTCTTTGTGAGCAATACGCCAGCCGTCTTGATGGTTTGATGTGGGAACTTCTATGAGGCTCACGTGAAAACTTCATCTCCAATGGTTTAGTTGCGTCTCTTCTATGATCACGGTCATCTATGGCCTTACTAGACATCCTTATTGCCGACATACAAAGTGGTGTCTTCGAAGGTGTTGAGAAAAACAGGACACTCATTGATTGATATAAAGTGAATTGCTCTCTGCTTCTCACCATCCACCTAGTTTGAGTCCTGGAAAGGCTCAATACTCGATTGCCTTTGACATTACTCATGATCAGTTAATTTGTTTCTTTCCTGCAAAATGTTAATGGACATATACCCGAGGGAATATAGCAAATTTGGAATACATGTTTTGTTGTCTATACTATTTGCAACTCTATGCTAACAAGATGATGTATGGTTTTAAGACTGTTTAGCATAGATTGTTTCCATCATGTTTCATATTGTTGCTGCATTCTAACATGGTTCAAGACAGAGATAGTTTGCAACAAAGGTAAATGAATAAACATTGATACTTATAGTTCTTCATTAATGAAGGATGAGCTGGGTCTTCTTTGTGCAGAGTTATTACCTATCTTGATTTATCTCATATGTAAATTTCTTTTTGACTTACCCAGGTTGAATTTAAGAATTCTCCTATAAGGGTTAGTCCAACGAAATGACCAGTATCTACTAAGTGTACTATCGGCTCAAAAAAATCAACCTAGACTCACGTCCAATTCGATTCAGGAAAGGATTTTAACCTAAGCACCTTGCTTAATTTAAAACCCTTTTAGAAGTATGATCAACACACCTTGTGATTTAAAAATTAAACTTGACACCATGTCTACTTTAACTTAGAAAAACAATCAATGCCCAATTTCACAGGTGTATGAAGATACTTCCAACCCTAAGCATACTATAGCAAAAAACAGGTAGTATGAAAGTACTATAGAAATTTATTCAAGTAGAGATGAACGAGCATGATCATGGTGAGTTTTTTTATTTATAAGAATACAAGTGGGGTGGATATATGAATGGAACTAAACATGTAATGGATGAGAAACTTTAAACTAAATAAGGTGGATATATGGATTGAAGTAAACATGCAGTGGAATGCACAAGATAACTACTCATCAAATTTAAAGTCCATGAGCAAGACTTTATCACCTTTATTTGACCATACTTACCATGATTCACATGATGAAATTTGTGAGTGATGCAGCATCTTTGTACCCGTCACTTGAGATATGAATTGAATTCTCATGACGTCGACCTTTTTATCTAATCTTGGATTCTTCAATGTGTTTCTTTTCTTGCAGGAGATTGTCGGAAGGTCGTAAACCACTCATTCATTACCCTACATAAGATATTAAAGTAGGCAAAACAAGGGTAATCCTGCTTGAGCAGGGGTAAATTAGGTGATCGATCTTATTCATGGTGCATCTAAGTCACCAATACTTTCTAAGTTTAAATGCCTTCCCCAGCAACGGCGCCAAAAATGCTTGTTGACATCTCATAGCGTTATTAGAATAACAACACTACAAGATGTATGGTACTGATTAGCTTGTCTTTAGCAACTAGCCACTACCTCTTACCTATACTTCTAAGCATTGAACTAGGTTGTCATCCCCAATTATATAGCTAGGAATAATTAATGGTACTAATATTAATCTATCATTTTATGTGACTAGGCAGAAATAATAATGATGTATAGATGAAGAATAATTCTGCAAGCGGATAAATAATTATACCATTGTAGCATTTTACCTAGAGTATTACAGGTTGTTGATTTATATTTATACCTCTGGGAAGGTCTAGCTAAACATATAATCTATAGCATTGATGACACTTATATGCAATGAATGAGAGATGTAACCAATGTCATGTTCTACTCATAACAGGAATATGTCACATGATAAAGATGATAAGCATAGATCAGTCATCAATAATAATACTAATTCACTCAGAGCAATCTAGTCATGTTAACGATGTCTAATCAATTAATAGAGAAATAACTCCTAAGTATTCAAGCTACAGTCAAAGCTACTTCATTTAATGCAAGTATGTCTAACAATCATGGCTAAGTTATACTACTATAGTTCCCTAACACATAGGAGCAATGTACAGGAGAAGATGAGTACAGGAACCTCCTCTTAACCTGACAATCCCACTCTACCAATCCCATGCGGAGAAGGCCTACAAAGGACTCAATGGGCCCTGTCACGCCCACGATCTACCTCACTACCCCAAGACGACTGGTGATACTCGCAGATAAGTAATGCATCTAGGCACCATGCCTACACACAACCTACCACTCACCAACCGATCGAATTGATGAATGCTATACGAACCAGTGTATGAATATAATAGCAAACTAACTATATTAGACATATCAAAGTAGACAATGAACAATGCAATCAAGAACATAATAATGAAGAATAATGTTGCTAGTAATGATCGTACAAACGCAGAGAAAGAAAAGCTTAAGAACTATACCAGACTCTTCTCTTCTTGACAACGTCGGGAATCCAAAATCGATGAAGAACTTGACTTCCTCTACTCTAGATCTAACTAGGCTAAACTATGAACTAGAAGGGCTCTGGATGAACTAGGGCTTCTTGGCTCTGGATGACTTGATCACCAAATGACTTGAATGAATTAGGGTTCCCCTGGGAGGGGTCTGGCTCTGCTTATATAGCCCGGTGGGATGCACGACATCCGTTTGATCAAACCGACTTCACGTAGGGCTGAGATTGATCCTCAAAGGCGGTGGAGGAACATACCAGAAGGGGGAGAGGATTCCCCTCAGGTGGGGCCGGCCGGCCCCACCTGGAGGTGGCTTCACCTCTCCTTCGCTCCGGTGTCTTCTGGATCCTTCTAGAGTAGTTTGGTGTATTCCTGAGTTTTGGATAATTCCGTGGTGTAGATTTGTAGTTATGCCCCTTTTTCGGTTTTTTCTGGTTCAGTCCCTGAAAATTGGTAAATCACCAAAACTCGTGGAAATTGTTACATAAAACCCTAGCCTTCTAGATATTGATGTATGTTTTATGCCTTTTGATATAAAAAATGTTAACGCTATCCACCGTCAACAGTAGCTCATGAGACCTAACTAGTATGCACCTTCTATTGTCTCATTTCATGTTCTAGAAAGAGTGGATTTTTAAGTTTTTAGAATATATTATATGTTATATATAGCTCGTTTAATTCTATGTTTTACAAAATGAGAAATTTATGAGTTGATGTAAATGAGTATAGAGACCCCTAGATGATGATTGCTTCTGAGTCCTCGTCCACGCATGGGGTTCGTAAGCGGTTGAGGCCAGACTTCCCTCTTGTTCTATGCGGCAAGTGTGGGAAGATCTTGTTGGAGTACCGAGTGAGGAAGGAGTGTCCCAACAAGGGTCGTATCTTCTACGTCTGTCCGGATCGCAATGTGAGTTATTTTTTTCATTTTTGATTATGGTTCGTACATATTTTCCGTGATGATTTTGATTAATGGTCTCTCTCATTTGTTGTTGTAATTTTAGTGGGATGGCACTGGATCATGCAATGGTTGGTACTGGGAGGAGAAGTATATCAAGCATGTGGAGAAACATCTTGCAAAGCTGGCGACTACGGCTGATGGTGATGAGAGTGCAGGTGTGCCTGATGAGGCAGTGAGCCAGCGCAAGGAGCCCATCGATGATTTGTCTATTTTAGTTAGAATATGTCGGGAAATACTTTTTATACTGAAGTGCATTGTAGGCTTATTAGTTTGTTTTGTGGTACTTGGGATTGTCTCTATTGTATTAATGCTTAAATAAATTGATGTATGTGAGCGAATGAAACGGCTATGTGCTATAGGTTATTAATTAATTATTCATGTTGTTTGATGGAAATTTTAGATATTTTAATTAACTGATAATGTTTATGACCGGTAATGCAGATAAACCGACAATGGATGTACAACGCTGACCGCCGCTCCCTAGAGTTCATTACTGGTGTGCATGAATTTTTAAATGTGGCCAAGGCAAATAAGACACAGAGTGGTTTTATTTGTTGCCCGTGTGCTGTATGAAAGAATAGAAGAGAATATTCATAGACAATTCATGCACACCTGTTCACATCTGGTTTCATGCCAAACTATATTTGTTGGACTAAGCACGGAGAAATAGGTGTTTTAATGGAAGAAGATGATGAAGAAGAAGGGGATGCTGATAACATGTTTGATCGTGGTTTTGCTGAATACGATGCCTTTGATGATACTGCTATGGGGGAACCTAAAGACGAGGTAGCTGCTGAAGAAGAGGTACAAGCTATTGATGATCTTGGACAGGCCATCCTTGATGCACAGAGAGATTGCGAAAGTAAAAAAGAGAAGATCAAGTTTGAGCGCATGCTAGAGGATCACAGAAAAATGCTATACCCGACTGCTGAAGAGGGGCCAAAAAGTTGGGTACCACATTGGAATTGCTGCAATAGAAGGCAAAGAATGGTGTATCCGATAAGGCATTTGGACAGTTATTGGCTATCCAAAAGAAGATGCTTCCAAAAGAAAATGAATTGCCTGCCACTACCTACGAAGCAAAACAGGTTGTATGTCCTCTGGGATTAGAAATCCAAAAGATTCATGCATATCCTAATGATTGCATCCTTTACCGCGGCAAGGACTACGAGAATTTAGAAGCATACCCGGTATGCCATGCATCGTGATACAAGATCAGGCGAGATAACCCTGGTGACGTTGAGGGTGAACACCCGAGGAAGAGAATCCCTGCCATGTGGGAAATCTCTCTACTAACCTTGCAATATTTCGTGCGGACGAGAGTCAATTAATTGGCAACATCCCAGCTACTCTATCAAACCTAAGTGCTCTATGTACCATAACCTTTGCAGACAACCAACTAAGTAATTCTATCCCGAAATCCCTCACGATGTTGGAGAACCTAGGGTTACTCGATCTCTCTATGAATAACATATCTGGTTCAATCATGAAAAATATTGGTATGCTATGGAGACTTGATGAGATATATCTCGATAACAATAAAATCTCTGGCTCCATACCAGATGGCACAGTAAACCTTACGATGCTTCGATTCCTCGATTTATCTTATAACATGCTAACTTCAAATTGTACGAGCTTATTTCATCTTGATAGCATCATCTGACTATTTGTGTCCCATAATTTCCTTCGTGGTGCATTGCCTTCTGATTTTAGGTACATGCCTACAATAAATACAATGGATATTTCAAATAACCAATTTGTTGGACATCTCCCAAATTCATTTAGCAATGTTCAGATGTTAACTTACTTAAATTTTTCACACAATTCCTTGGAGGGTTCAATCCTAGATTCATTACGCCGTTTGACCAACATAGAAATATTGGACCTTTCTTGGAACAATCTTTCAGGTACTATACCCAACTACCTCACCAACTTCACCGAACTTTCTACTCTGAACCTCTCTTTTAATAATCTAGAAGGTCAGGTACCAATTGGTGGTGTCTTCTCAAACCTAACCTTGATGTCCTTGATGGGGAATGTTCAGCTTTGCGGAGGTGCACCACAGCTAGGGTTTTCAGCATCTCTATACTACGATTCACGCAACAAAAGAAGGCTAGCCAGCGTGGCCACGTCACCGCAATTCTCGGCCGTCCGATCGAAAGTGATCGGACGGCCCAGATCGGACGCGTTTCTCGGTCATTTTGCAAAAAAAAAAAAACCTTGAACTTTAAAAGAATCAACCCGTAGTCCGACCTCCTCTCTCAGTTTTTCTTGCAAAAAAAGCCTTGAATTTTATCAAAAACAACCCGCGGCCAAGCCGGGCTTCATCCCGCGAGTGGGCCTTTTTTTAATGGGCCGGCCTTAGTGGGCTGAATTCGGCCCGACGTCATTTTTATATTTTCCTGAATTTATTATTTATCTAAACCGGCTGAAATTTTGTAAAAATATAACAAATCAAATAAAAATCAGAAAGATAGCAAACCAAGTTTATTGAACTCCACACAATTAGCACTATAATCCAAACACGTAGCATCATACGTTTTATTATAATTTTATTGCTATAAATATAGATATAGATTTATCTATACCACGTTAAAAATAATCAATAGAGTCAGTTATTTTATTTAGATTGCTACGAAATTTTAATCGCACAATGTCTATACCACGTATAAAATAAAACTATTCGTTATTGTAAAAAAACTCCCATTTACTCATGAAATGCTCCTCTCTTAAAAAAATACTTTAAACATTTCTTTCCCTACAATAAATATAGCCAAAAAATGATTTTTTTTTTTTTGGTTGTAGATCTATGATTTTATGTCATAGATTAATTTATTGTTCATATCACATGTCAACTAAAATATATCTCCTCCATCTTAACTCTAAATCCTATAATTCTTCCACCAAAGAACTTCTAAAATCAAATCCTATAAATTCATACCCTTTTCCTTAATCTTTGTTTCCTCATTCTTTTATTTAATGCTAACCCGTAGTATAAATACTCGAATATAAATAATCACATACATACATATACATAGCATAACACTTCACTATATATGGTACATGACATTCCGCATATCTGCATATACGTGTACATCATATCACACATATAAAAACTTCAAATGAATATACACAAATGACATAATATACTTGCATTGCAATATACGTTGTACATACAGATATATAGACAAGCATACACACTGGCCATACGTGGCAACGCCGCGACTATTTCTAGTGTCAAGGAAAGTCTTACCCAACATTTCTACAACACTTCCTGAAGTTTGTACTTCCTGCTGTCACCATAGCATTGTGTCTCGTTACTATTTGCTTATACCTATTGAGAAGAAAGAGAATAAAGAAGCCAGATGCTAAAGCTTCTACAGATATGGCTGATATGATTAGCCATGGCAGGTCAGTTTCCTATTACGAAATTGTCCACGCAACTGAGACTTTCAGTGAGGAAAATCTACTTGGGGTTGGAAGCTTTGGCAAAGTTTTCAAGGGCCAACTAGATGACGGCATGGTTGTTGCCATAAAAGTGCTTAACATGCAAGTCATGGAGGCCATGCAAAGCTTTCATGCTGAATGCAAAGTGTTGCGAACAGCCAGACATCACAACCTCATAAGGATACTTAGCACTTGCTCCAACTTGGATTTTACAGCACTGCTGCTGCAGTATATGCCTAACGGTAGCCTGGAGGAACACCTGCACACTGAAAGCCGGCCGTACATGGCTAGACGTGGCGATGGCGACGGAGTATCTGCATCATGGTCACCACGAGGTTGTCCTGCATTGTGACTTGAAACCTAGCAATGTGCTATTTGATGAAGACATGACTGCGCATGTGGCAGATTTTGGCATCGCAAAGTTGTTGTTAGGAGACATGAACTCCATGATATCGGTATCCATGGCAGGGACGATCGGGTATATGGCGCCAGGTATTAGTTGCTCACATAGTTTTGGAGACACTATTTATTTGGCAAGATATCTATAGCCTTAATTATACACAATATTCTTAAGTTGTTCAAACCTTTCTTTGACAGAATATGCATTCATCGGGAAGGCATCGCGGAAGAGTGATGTGTTCAGCTTTGGAATCATGCTGCTCGTGGTCTTTACAGGGAAGAGGCCTACAGATCTCATGTTTGTCGAAGGATTGAGCTTGAGACAGTGGGTCTCTCAAGCGTTTCCAGCAAGGCTCCTAGACATTACAGACAACAAGCTATTGGAAGATGAAGACATGCGCCACGTTTGCTTTGATCACCAGACCAACACTGCTCTGGGATCTTCGTCGACTATCACTAACAGCATCCTTACATCTGTAATTGAGCTGAGCCTGATATGTTCGAGCGAGTTAGTTGAATAGAGGATGGCGATGAACGATGTGGTCAAGGAGCTCCAGGACATCAAAAAGGATTTCTCTGCGTCAGTGGCAGAGGCCTCAGTATTATTAGATCATCACCAATCAATTTACGTACACGTGAGACTGCATATGGGCCCACTACTGTTATTAGTTTAGGTAATTGGGGTATGATATGTGCCTTGTATGATTTATACATGATAATTTAGTAGAGTCTGGGCATGATTCTGCACTTGTTTTGTACATGTACAGCTGTACCTTAAGACAATGTAAGAGGTGGTGGACATTTTGTGCATCTTATGCACGATTCTATACCTGACTACATTGGCCTATATATTTTCCTCTAGTAAATCGACTTCTAGAAACTTTTAGATATATTTTCAGGATTTATACATATTTTTTGTTTGGGTTTCTTTGACCCGATCTATCTCTAGTATTTTTTACAAAACTTTTAGAAGCTTAGAGATCATTTCAGTGGTAAAAGTCTCATTAGCTGTTCACCATAATGTTTTAATTTAAAAATGACAAAACCACCCTTGAAACCATTTCTAACCAAAAATAAGTAGGTAATGTAAACGTAATTTGAGTGTTTTTATCATAGTACTTATTGAGAGTTAAGAAAGAGTTTGTCCGATTTACAGTTTGAGGTGGAAACTTGGGCCCCTTTTAGCAATCAGACGTTTCTGATTCTTACAAGAATTGGTCAAATCACTGCCTGGTTACGTTTTACTCGAGAATCACTAAGAAACATTTCTCAATTTTATGCCTAGCATGGAGAGAAACGGGTTAGCTGGTTTCACATGATTCTAGTTCTTGCCCCACTTCTATATTGGCAACTATATAACTTTTTAGCTAATTGTGAATTTAAGTTGTTGTTCACCCACAATTTTTTTTTTATGAAAAACATTTTTTGGTATTGTGCCATTATTTCACCCTTGTGCTGGGGCTTTGTAGTTTCTTCTTATCAGTGGATTTGCCACAAGCTCGCCCTTATGCCGGGGCTTTTGTAATGGGTTTTGCCTCGTTTTCCCTAAAAACGGGGCTGTTGATTTATATCAATATATATTCAGGTGGGGATCTCCCCGGTGCCCAAAAAAAAAAATTTACGAGTAATTCTGATTTATCATTGAAACGGTTTTTCAAAAAATCTAGAACTGAAATATTTATAGAAGAATTGGGATCCCTACCAAACGCAACCATGGACTTGTGCTGACATACCAAAGGTAAAAAGGACTTTTTCTTTATTTTACCACTTCTCTTAAATTTTAGGTGTCTCAATTTTAAGATGATTTTAGACAACACTTTTGTATCATAAATTAGTACAAGTAAATTGTTATTTTTATGATTTGTTATTTTTATGTGTCATAACCTATCAAATTTTCGTCCTCATCTGATTTTGTCACATTTGTGGTTTTTCTAACTTTCTTTTACTGTGAACAGAAAAATTGTATTAGCTATAATTTTAATATAAAAAATATATATAATAACCGTTGTCTTAAAGTAGACCAAAGTTCAGGCACTTAATAAAGTTTAGAAGTCCCTTATTTTTACCTTTTCTAAGCCACTATGAATGGGCCGAATCCGGAACGTATATACAAGAGTACGGGGAGCGTCTTCTGGGGCATGTAAAAACCCACAGGTGCAGATTCGGCCATGGGCTCTCATAGGGCTAACTTCTGGGCTAGGACAATTGTATCTATTTGGGCTAATTAAGCCGAGTGTACTGTCCATGTTCCGTAAGTTTGCAAGCCTCGAATCTTTCAGGCCCATTACTATGTCTATGAGGAATCTGATCAGGTGTTCAGAACGTGTAAAATAAATGAACTGCTTTGAGATTGTCATCAGACAGTAATTGATCTGCCATCTGGCTCTGCTGCCTCAAGTGCCAAGAAATCGATGATCGAGGCCTGGCTGGCTGCCTACAATTAGACTCAGCCAAGCAAATGTTAAATCTGTCTGTCAGAGGCTCTGATATCACATTCAGTCACCAAGCAAACAGCGCCATTTGTCCCTGCTGCAACACATTCAACACTTCCGCTTGCCACTAGCTAGGCTAGCCATTTATCAGTTAAACTGAGGCTAATCTGGCTGGAATTTATCATCAGTTTTCATCTTTCTACTCATATTTTTCAGAGGACTGGTGCAGAAATCAACATCTAGCTACATATACTTATACAAACATTAGGAAACCTAGTCTAGATTCAGAGAAACTTATTATATGGCCTGTGCTTCTGTATTCAGGTAAAGTTGGAAAGAAAACAAGGCGCACATCATATCCGCAGCGCCGATGCATAATTGAAATTGTTGTTCAGTGCACAGGATCCAAACATGATCACCTGCAAGCTGCAACGCTGCAGCTGCAAAGCATTGAAGCAGCGGCGAAGGATCGGGTGGATGAGACTGAAATGCAGTACTGTACTACGGTAAATACGGAGGCTGAAGATGCTTTCCAAGTTGGATCAGCCAAAAGCCGCCTCCTCCTGGGTTGCAGCAGCTATGCCTCGAGGAGGTCTCCGGAATCTTTGGACACAAATTTTACACCCTGCTCCGTGAACGAACCAGGCTGAATGAACATGAACGTACTGTAGCGGTAGCTACTGTAGATCTCAAGTGACCTGTTGACCATGCCATTCCCTCGTTTTTAGCTGCAACGGACGGACGGATGCTGCAGTGCAGGCTATAGCTCACCTGATCAGCTGAGGCATGGGGGTCACTCACGGCATTGATCAGGATTCAGGAGACCTCATGATTTCAGACGCACATGCATGTATGCACGGTCACACGATTGCAGATATCTTGCAACACTTGACGCTTCGTATTATTACGGCATGCATGACGTACGAATAACAAATGAATGTTAGACATTCAGGACATCAATATGGTTTCAAAGGTGAAATTGCGGCCAACAATTTTATTTTACAAACCGAGTCGCAAATTAAGAGGATTATTATAAACTATGAAACTTCTTTTCAAGTTGAATCTAGAAGTTCTGAGGAACTATCAAGATTCATTTCTACCTATTAATGCTCAAACTAAAACAGTAGCACTTAAGAAAAAATATCAAACTAATTATAATTGACTCAGTATGAAACATTGATATTTTAAACTTAAACTTCATAAAAATTTAAAAGTTCATAATAAATCTAACATACAAATTTTAAAGTGAATCTTCATAGTAATATTCTAATAGCATTTAAATTAATAAAAAATCAAGGCTAAAATTTTATATAAAGTCATTTTAGTGGTCCAAATAAATCTAAAAATCAAGGTAAGTTTTAACTTCACCAAAATATACTAACAAAAACTAAATGTTATAAATCAAAGTTAGAATAATTTAATTTGTATTTGGAAAATACTACATAAAAAAATAGAGAAAATAAAATTTAAGATATTATATTACTCTAATAATTTCAAACTAAATCTAAAATGTCAATACAAAGTTCCAAATAAAAAAAAAATTAAATGCTTAGGTTAGTCCAACTTTTTTTTTTTTTTAGTGATGAATTTGTAAAATTTTGAGTATTTTTTTTTTTTTAAATGACTGATGGAAAATTGAAAGTGTGAAACAGTGGCTAAAATCATGTACCTTTATTTCTATTACTCCCTCCATCCAAGAATTATAATCATATTTTGTAAAGAGAAAAGTCAAATTTAGTAAACTTTGACTAACAATATTTCAAATTGGATGCAACTTTAGAATATAAACACTTACATGTATAGATTTGTATTCAAAGTGGCTCTGAGATGATATTGATATTGTAATAGAAATTAGTGGCCAAAATCTATTTTTTATGACTTTTTGGTGATAAAATTATGCTTATAATTTGAGGACAAATGTAGTAGTACTTAATAAGTGATAAAATATCCATGCAGGTAGTTCGATGCATATGTGTGGCAGTTGCATGCAGCCCTCCTGGCTAGCACAACTACTTTGAAAACTTATCCTTGATCCACCATGACAATCTTATAATAATAACTTATCAATAGAAAATCAGGTAGTATAAAAAATGATTGGGGTATGTGAACCATGACAACATACTGTGACATGTTTTTTTTTTCATAACCCAGGTAGAGTTTGTGTAGGAACACTGAAATGACCCTCGGTGTCCTTTAGGTCCTCTAATTTTCACGGATATAGTTCTTTATATAATTGCTTTTTTACATTGGAACAAAGGTTCCTTGCATTCGCAAATTAAATGTTCTTACTGGTTTTCTTGATTTGTAGGTAGAGATTAACTTTCGTGTGGCGAGCCCAATTGAGCAGTGCACGGTTGATAACTAGAGTAAACGTGGTGCGGTTTCACGTATTTATGATTAGAATTAAGTTAGATTGTGTGTGCCAAACCGAAACTTATGTCAACATGATGAAAAATCATCGCACTCATTCCCATCAATATTGCAAGTAAACACTTTTTTTAACAATACTTTGCATTGGAGGAGAGAAACGCAAACGAAAAAGGGAATGATAAATCAAAGAACAGTAAGGGACCGGATGCTATCCGAGTTTTAAAGCCAGACGGAAGTCTGAAAAAGAAGGCACCCATGCTTCCATCACAACAATATTCCTGCAGCTGGAGAGGATTCATCAGCAAGAATACACACATGATCGGAGTAGCATTTATAATTGAAACTACTCTAATAGAACTCAGATCTTAATCTTTGAACAGTAATAGCGTTTTAACATTTCGATTGGACAAAGTGCCTTCATGTTCACAAAATAGTTGAAGAAAAAGGCCATGTGGCCTGTTTCCGGAGGCAAAGAATGATCCATTTCCACTAGAGAGGAATTTAATTAATGACAGCGTCAAGGTGATTCGGGACAACTCTTGCAGTGTCCGGCTTTAGACCTTTAGTGAAGTTTACATTTCGATCGCATGCATGTCCACACAGCAGATGCGCGCTGATCGACTATATGTTTGTGTGTGCGCGCGGCAGTGTGCCCATGCATACAGAAGAAATATTGCAAGTGCCAATATAGCAGTACCTAGGTAGACAACAAGCATCAACGACAGTGCCAATATTGCAAGTGCCACAGAGAAGAAGCATTCTTCCAACTCCCATGGCGCGGTGAATGTGGCCGCGCAGCTCCGCCCGGAGCTGCTAATGGCCGCAAAGCGCGGGGAATGGAAAAAGCTCCAAGACCTCATGGGAAACGACGAAGGAGCATCATTAGTACCTCAAGTCTTTGTTGATATCGACGTCGAGGAGGCCGGCGATGACCAGCACTACCACACGGTCCTCCATGCTGTCGCGTCTGCCGGCGACAGCGAAAAGCTCCTGGTGACCTCAACGGTGATCTGCAGCAAAGCAAAGCACCTCTTGGGCGCGCGCAATGCGATGGGTGACACGCCCTTGCACTGCGCTGCCAGAGCTGGGAGCATCAAAATGGTCTCCCATCTCATCGACCTGGCGAGACGCGAGGACGACGGGGATGATGGCGCCTCATCGTCAAGGCTGAATCTGAATCTGAAAGCTGTGCTGAGGACGCAGAATAAGCAAGGGTGGACAGCCCTACATGAGGCGGTCCGCTGGGCTGACGGAGAGATGGTCCGAGTGCTAATGTTGGCGGACCCTGAGCTGGCCCGTTTCCCGAGCCACGGCACCTCACCCTTGTACCTGGCCATCTTGTTAGGGCACGACAAAGTTGCAGTGCAGATGTACCAAACGGATACTCAGCTTTCTTTCTCCGGACCACATGGACAAAACGCCTTGCATGTTTCAGTTCTAAGAAGCAAAAGTAAGCCTCTTATTCTTTTTCCTCGTCAGTTTCAATTCTACTAGAATGAATAACATTAATTAATATATTACAATGCATGCAACAATCTTCTTCTTTTTTGCCTCAATGATGTGCTACACAGCTAATAAGTTGTTGATTAACGAATTTGAACTACTGTCTTGTTAATACCATTATAATTGTATGTCTGTCTGCCTCTCCTTATATATACTAGTCAGTAGTTACCAACTTGTGCTCTCGCACGGACTAGAATTTTAGAAGATATAAATATTTGGTACTATTTAATAATCCCTCTATTTTAATTTATAATACATTTTGACTTTTCTAGATATGCTATTTTTTGTTATGTACTTAATTAGATATAGTGTATATCTATTTGTATAGCAAAAGCTATTTATCTAGAAAACTTAAAACATCTTAAAATTTGGAACAAAGGGAGTACATCTGACTAATAAATCGTTACTTATATTAAATTGTATGTTTTTATTTTTGTATATTTTCTTATATATATAATAGACATGATAATACTTTGTAGTCTATATCTAGTTATCATAAACCTATCAATTACTATTTTTTGAGGGATTTATCTATATCTTGTTATTCATATTCCTATTTTTTATTTGCATGACACCTCTATATATTTTAAATATGCAATTATTTTTGAAACATTACCATTAATTTTGATGACTCCTGTTTTTTTTTTGTGTGTGTGTGTGTCTATATATATATATATATATATATATATATATAGACCCCTCCCAGGGCAACACACATTCATTTGCTATTCTCTCAAACCCTAACCGGGAGGTGTCCCTTGAATGGATAACCTCTCGGGGAGGGCCAGCCATCAAGAGAAGATTAATCCTCTATAGGATCTAGTCTTCTAGATAATAGTGAGATGGAGAGTAAGGGAAGAGTTAGGAGGAGGTGCCGGCCTGTCGGTGCCCTCTCTACGGCTTGTACCTTGGCGGGATCAAGCTCTCTTGAGCTTGCTCCTGGGATGTCTCTGGTGATCAACTTCTAATGCGAGTAAGTTCTATGCCTTTATTGTTGTCTGGATCATGACTCTCTTTGAGTGCTTTATTCCTGTTCTAGAGGGAGTAGAGTATTATCATAGGTGTAAGCATGGTGCTTAGGCTTAGGATAATCGTGGATGCACCCTACATTCCGGATTTAGTGGTAGCTCGCGGAGGTGACTTTATAACTCCATTGAATCCTATGTATCCCACTATCCCGTCTGTAGGCCAAGTAGGATGCGGTTGCTAAGGAGATTAGCATCCTATGTCGGTGTCTCTCTTTATGTAATTGTCCCAGTTAGCAACAGAGACATAGGCTTTCCCAAGTTAGAAGAAGAGAACCATAGTTATCCTCTCTACTCTCCTATCATCATCAACCTTGATTGCGATAGGGAAATTCTTTCCTACTCCTAGGGAGTAGCTACTCCCATGTTAATATCTCTAGTAATTTCCCTATATATATCTTACTTATATCCACTAATCATCAACTTATTAATTTCTATTTTTTCAAGGGCCTAATCTATAAGTTTTTTCATCTAGATTCATATTTTTCTTTACACGGCACCTCTCTCTATATATATTTAATTATGCATTTAATTTGAATCCTTACCATTAATTATGGTGGCTCTTGTTGCATCACATATCTTATGGAGTCATGATTCTATTTTTGATTTTTTTTCAAAATTTATTCTTATGAACTGCTACAGATTTGTTTCTCTCCTCAACTTAATAAGTTGAAACTGTTGGGTTTATTGTATCTTTTATTAACTCTCCTTTTGGCACCCTTTTTTAAATTAAGGATTTTAGATCATAAAGTGCATTATTAAATACTACAATAATATAAGTCATCATTTGAAACATGCCCCTTGCCGCTTAAGATAAGCCATGGAGCTTGAATTGAGATCTCTAACGGGGGTTGTAGTGTTACTATCAAAAGAATTTTAATACTATGCCTTATAATGATATAAGGCTTGAAGGGTTAGGAAAATATAGCCACCAGTGGCCCCTACACTTCCCAAGATGATTGAATTCTCCAATCAAGGAATTATGTGCAACTATGGTTATAGTATCAATATAGGCATATCAAACATTTTACTTGAAATATATAAATGTATCTAAAAGTAACAACCTATATAATTATATGTCATGGTCATCAATTTGCTAGTATCATTGGTATACGAGTTGTTAAGAAAATATATTTTATGTGATGGAACAAAACATATGTATTTTATTGTTCATGTATGTTAGCATGACACATATATTTACTTTAATCAAATCTTATTATATTAATATTGACAGAAGCGGTAATGTAGAAACATATATATGCTCTATGGTTATCAAGTAATTTTTTTGTAAATGACGATGTCGAGAATTTAGATATAGATTTGAGGGGGTATATAATTGTTCTAACAATGAGAGGAAAAATAAGCTCATAAATTATCAATCATAATTGGAGGAAGTGGGTAATGATATGCATATTTAGGTCTACTTTACTTTTAATCATGTTTCTTAATGGCATATGTAGTAATACAAATATAGAGTCATGAGTTACTTTACATTATTTTACACAATAGAAGAGATGGATAATTGTTTAAAATTAGAATGGATACAATAGATATTATTATCAGTGGTGATTAGGGCATACCTAATTGATGGTAAAATATTTATGACTTTCCTGAGAATTTCTAGGTTCTATCTTTTGTTTTCCTATCAAGTCTTGAGAGGATTAACATGCAGGCTTCAATGGAGACCTTTGTTAGAATTTGTTATTAAGTGAACATTTTTCCATGTTTTATAAGTTATTAAAATAAATATTTATCCTAATGTATACACATTTATGACTATATATGGTCGAGCATAACATTAGGCAAGATATTTTTGATTATTATGAGAATTTTTAGGATTTATCTTTTTTCTAATATGTCTGTTGAGAATTAACGTGGTGACTCTGTTGAGGCTTTTAATTTAATCAATAATAGTAAGATACCGTCGTTTTTAATGTAATAGGGATGACAAACAAGCTGCTGGAGTGGAACGAGAGCCTTATCAAACAAGGAGATGAATTAAGAGGAAGTACGCCTCTGCACTTTGCAGCGTCATGGAGATTTGAATCCATGGTAGAGAACTTATTGGGGAACTTATTGGGACTTGGCACTTCCATCACACGCACCACTGCCAAGCTACTACTAGATGCTTATGAATCTTCAGCTTATCAGGCCGACCACGAGGGATCATTCCCTATACATTTGGCAGCCTTGGCGAACAACCTCACCGTCGCTCGCGTACTGGTGCGGAAGTGCCCCGATTGCGTCTATCTGCAAGACGCACAGGGCAGGACCTTCCTTCACATTGCCGCCTTGAAGGGATACACGTATGCAGTTGTGTGGTTGCTTCAGTTTAACTTGGGAGGAAACCGTAACGATGCTCGTCAGCGGCGTGCATCCATCATGAATATGCAGGACAATGAAGGCAACACCGCACTACACCTTGCTGCCATGTCTGGGCAGTTGTGGACCATACGCAGACTAATTTTCTACAGTGAAGTTCAGTTAAATCTACAAAATAACAAAGGGCAGGCAGCACTAGATCTTGCAGAGAGAGCAGGAGGCCTCCGTGGGTTTCTCTTTGCTGGTATGTAATTTTTTTATGTATACTACATAATCTATCTATGTATTGCACATTTGCACTGCATGCAATTTTGGCGATATTGAAACAGCAACAGCAAGAAATTAGGATTTTGGCGAAGCTGACCGCAAATTCTGTAAGCACAACTCTTAAATAGTACAAGCGACTGTTGCTCTAGCATAACCCTCTTGAGTGCTCCTAATTAATTGCTCCTTAGAAGCCTTAGATGAGACCCTTGTGTTGGCTTAGTTGATGCTTATGGGCTATGGCCGCCTCTACCTCTCGTTTATATAGTTCCTTCTAAGGCCTTATACATGCAAGCAAAGTCTTACTCCAAGTAGGATCCTACACTCAAGTCCTAATAAAACTTGAAGTCCAAATAATATAACATAACTTTTTCTTGAGTTCTCTAGTCCAAATAAGATTTAAGTCAACATAAAATATATTGGAGATGTTAATTAACTATGTTGACTACTTGCTTTAGCATTATTTGTGTGTCATGCAAAGTAACTAATAGTATTTTCTTGTCATGAAAAGTATTAATATAAATCAAAGTGCATTGCCAGTGTCGTTGGTATTTAGTTTGTTAGAGGAACATTTTTCAGTGGTGGCACATAGTTATTGAATTATTTTAAATAAGATTCTATTGGTATAGATTTCGTACAACTTAATAATACAAATTAAATGGATTACTTTATATTATCTTTCATAACAACAAATATGAGTAAATGTTACAGTCACTACTGGAAACTTGAAATTCCCTTACGGTGCACTATCGTTAGGGAAAATAAAAATATCGGCATGAAAATGTACGTATGGTTATAAAAAATAAAAATATTGCCATGAAATTTCTTACGGTGCACTTACCGTTAGGGAAAATAAAAATACAGTCAGGGCTAGGTCGACAATATAATTTCAGTTTTGCCTGACGTTGGTCAGAGAATTTCAAGTTTCAAAGATCGAGTGCATTGTCTTTCATAAAGTCAGAGAAGTATAATTTAGATGCAAATTTAGGTTCTTTTATTTAAATTTTCTTTGGCAATGTAATACATGGGTAATTCAAATGCAAATTTAGCAAGTTACTTTATATATTTTCATAAATCCGATGGCTAATATATGTTGACATTGATTATTAAAGTCTACCAAATTAAAATCTAGATTTTTCTTATTTTTATGAAAATCCCAATGTTTTAAATTTTTTTAACGCTTGCATGAGCTTCTCCAAGAGTACCAAAAAAAAGCCAAAAAAAAATATGGTTTAAGGTGGTTTAGGGTTTAGGGTATAGGGTATATACTACTTTTCCTAGCTAATGTCACCTCCAAGATTTGCTTTTTTACTTGCCCAAAATTCTGGACCTTTTCAGCTGTCGTGCAGTCACTTGAAACTATATACTGCTGGTAATTACTACCAAAATGGTAGAATTCTTCTAGTGTTTTAAGTAGCAATAAAATATTATTACTAGTCATAGTATATAAAAATTCTCGTTAGGAGAGATGTGATAGGGAAAGTTTATACTAAATTTTAAATACGGGCACTATAGGAGAGCCCCAAATAACTAGGAGAGGTTGAAAATTCTGGCTGTGAATATGGATTGCAAATTTGAGGTTTTGACCCAAAAAAAATAGTGCGATATATCTGGGTTGCTAGCTCTTAATGTGTAGGCCCCGTTAAAGATCTCGATCTAGATCGTGGGAGATTTTTTTTAAAAAAAAAATCAAACTATACTGCTTGTAATATGGATTGCGTACAGTTTGAATATAATAATGGACTTTCCCCACATTTTCTTTTTCGTTTCTGGACACTCTGCAGGGTGAAACAATGAGGATGCGCCGGCTGTTGATAGTTGTTGGTGCTAGATCTGGTGTTCAGCGACGTGGTCAGGATGTAGGCCTTCTATTAGAAAGCACTGGGGAGACGCAGGAGGAGAAGCAAGAGGGAGAGAAAATCAAGGAAAACTCAACGACCATCGGCGTCGTGTCGGTGCTCATCTTAACGGTGTCCTTCGCCGCAGCTTTCCAGTTAACCGGAGGATACAGCACGGGCGATAACAAGCCGCTGGCGGGCACACCGGAGCTTGCCTTCAAGTACTCCTTCCAGGCATTCGTCGTGGCCAACAATCTGGCGGCCATCTGCTCTGCCATAGCCACCATCTGTCTCATGTACGCCGGGACGACTGCCGCTAACATCCGCACACGAGTGTCAGCCATCACCTTGTCCATCTTCAATTCCTCGTCAACAGCTCAGCCCGGAGTCTCGCCGCTGCATTCGCATTCTGCACGTACGCGGTGCTGGCTCCGGTTGCCCATGCAGCTGTGATCATCACATGGGTGCTGACTGGTTTCGTGCTGCTGGACATCGTTGGGTTAGGGTGGACGATAGCGGAGGAACAGGCGGTGGTTCTTAATAGGTATGGCATTATTGCCTTTGACCGGCTGCTTTCGCGCTTGGGATTTGCGTGTATCTTCGTGTTCGTCCCCTTCTGGGTGCTGTGGCCATACGTCGTGATCGCCGGCTTCATGGTATATCTCAAGGTCCATGGAATTCATTGAGCTGATGAGGCGGGAGAGAGAGAGGCAGGCTATATATATATATATCCCATTTACTACTTGTTGATGAACATGTTTGTGACGGATCATAGCAAACCATAATAATCTCCATCAAAGTTACTTGTATCTGAACGAATGGCAACGTATTCTATAATCATGGTGTGTGATATTCATTAATTAAATTTATTTGTCTATTATGACATTGCTTTATATATAGTAACGTCGTCGGAGCACCTGATTTGCTGTTCTTCCAGTGTTCTTGTGCCTTTCGGCTGGTGTAAATATCAATTGTTGGGATGGTCTTCCCGAACAGGAAATGCGGAGCCGGAGGCCCAGGGACCACCGACTATTGAGCCAGCAAGGCCCTCCCCGATGGAAAGAAAGGTGGAGGAAGAGTGGGGATGAAGTAATAAATGTTCTCAATTGAAGGACCGAAAACGACGATCAAAGTGAAGTGAATGGGAGCCAATTAAAATTTCTTTCGAATAATCACTGTCCCAATCGACTTTTCAAAAATCTTAAAACTCACACATGAGTTCTCTTGAGTCAACAGGTGACTGGATGCTCTCCAAGAGAACCCAAGAACACAAATGAGCATTGAAACAACGGAAAGCCAAACGGACAGGCGAAACTCTTCAAAACCAAAAACTGCAGCAGACCCCTTCCATCTTGGCAACTATAACTTTTAGCTAATTGTGAGTTTAAGTTGTTGGTCACCAATAAAAAAGTATTTTTTCTGTGAGAGAAACATTTTTTAATCAGATATAGCTTACCAGTCAAACAAATTTATGAGTGATTCTGTTAAAAAAATGTAGGTCTCAAACATTTCTACAAGAATTTTGATCCCTACTATAAACACACACTTAGATTGCAGTGATGCACCAGAGGTAAAAAGGATATTTCAGGTTTTAGGTGCTAGAATTTTAAGATGATTTCAGACAATATTCTTGTATCATCACATTTTTGTCCTGGTCTAACTACAGAAACAATTGTAAAATGTCTTTGTCCCAATATAAATCGGATTTTTCTAGGTTTATGGTTTTCTCTAACTATTTTTTATTTTCAGAACCAAAAATTACCGATCGTATTTACAAAATTTCTAACAAACTAAAGTTACAATTTTAAAATAATATATATATAATAATCATCGACTGAAAGAAAGGAAGCACCTAAATTTTAAGAAGCCCCTTATTTGACCTTTTCTAGCCATTATGAATGGGTCAGATCTGGAACATATACAAAAGAAAAAAGTTTGCTTTTCCTCGCTCAACTTTTTTAAACTATGCGCTGTACCTCACTAGAGTGGTTTTGACAGTGGTTTTGCTACAATGACATTGGTTTTGTCTATTTCTTTTTTATTTTTTTGGCTAAATTTTTGAAAAATCATAGTAAATCTCAAAAAATTCATAAAATAGAAAATCTAATTTTATTGGACTCCACATGAGTAGATCTACGCAATGAATGAATATATAATATGGTATGTTTAATACAAAGTTTTGCTAGTATTATTTCTTTTCTATTATTTTGGCTGAATATTTAAAAATCATAGTAAATCATTAAAAAATTATAAAATAGAAAATCCAATTTTGTCGGACTCCGCATGAGTAGGTCTATAAAGTCAATATATAATATGGTATGCTTTAGTCCAATAAAATAATTATAGAAGCTACAGTTATGATTATTTTAATTAATTATGAAAAAATTTAGATCCAAAGTTACAACAAGAATTCTATACTAAAGTATATCTTATTATATGTTCATTTGTAGACCTACTCATATGGAGTCTATAAAAATTAGATTTTCTATTTTATGATTTTTCTTTGATTTACTATGATTTTGTAAAGATTCCGATCAAAATAAATAAAAAAGAAAAAGTTTAGCTATCTACTCATGTAGAGTCCAATAAATTAGATTTTCCATTTTATTATTTTATATGATTTTTCAAAAATTTAGCTGAAAAAAAAAAAAAAGATAAAGACAAAACCATGGTTATTGTAGCAAAACCAACATCAAAACCACTCGAGGGAGGTAAAGCACGTGATTTGAAATTTGTGGGAGGTTGTTTGTCTAGTTTTAGAGTTCAAGAAGGAAAAGCAAGTGTCATACGTCGGATGAAGATAGTGACAATTGGCGAGCGATGATGGGCCGACAACGGGGCGAAAGGGGACCGCGGCGGCAGGGGGGCCCCTACGGCCCATCTTAGGGCGGCAAGCGCCGTCGCCACGGTGGCGGCGCGGCGGGCGCCGCTACCCCTACGCCACGCGGTGGGGGGCACGGACCCACCGCGGTCGCTTCCTTTCCTACTCCACGGGTTACCTTTTTATTATTAGTTATTTAAAAAATTCATGTTAGGAAAATTGGAAAGTCCATGTTCGATAAGGACTTTTCTCATTAGAGAGTCCACTCGGAACTAATGATAATAGGAGATTGTAATCAGTTAGATTAAGTAATTAGGTGAAAGTCTTTTATTCCAATCTTCCGCGCCTCCTCCTTCTCTCTCCCTCACGCCGCCGCCTGTTGCCGCCACCCCCTTTCCTTCCTCCTCTTTCCCCGATCTACTAGCCCAATACACCCTCCCCGCTGCGTTTGTTACAAGTAGACTTTCACAAAAATTAAGAGAGAAAAAGTAGTGGAGTTCAAAAGGTAAAAATAGACTTTTACGAAAATTGAGGGAGGAAAATTATACTTTTTTTTCCTATAAAAAACGTACAGGGAAGCGTCGACCGGGGCATATAAAACAACCGGGCCGATTCAGCCATATGGGCTGTCGTAGGACTGAATTCTGGGCTAGGACAATTACATCTATCTGGGCTAATTAAGCCTAGCGTCGTGTCCATGTTCCGTAAACTTTTCAAGGCTCGAATCATTCCAGCCCATTACTATGTCTTGAGCAATCTGAATCTGATCAGGTGTTGCTCAAAAAAAAAAAAAAAAAAAAGGCAATCTGATCAGGTGTTCAGAACGGTAAATCGAATTGCGTTGGAGATTGTCAGCCATTAACTGGTCTGCCATCCGGCTGTGCTACCTCAAGGGCCAAGGACTCGATGATCCAGGCCTGGCTGCTGGCTGCTGGCTGCTGGCTGCCTACAATTAGACTCAGCCAAGCAAATGTTAAATCTGTCAGAGACTCCGATGTCACATTCAGTCACCATGAATGAACCCCGCCAATGAAACTTCATTTCGTCATCTGGCGAAGCAAGCAGCGCCGTTTGCCCCTGCTGCAACACATTCAACACTTCCGCTTGCTGCTGCTCTAGGCTAGTTATTTATCAGTTAAACTGAGGCTAATTAGGCACGCATTGATCATCAGTTTGTACGAAAGCGATCGTAGGCCGTGTGTAAAACTAGCGCCGTAGTTCTCGTTCGGCGAGTGCCTTGTTCAGTTCATTCGACAGCAGGTACGACGTATGTACCATGCTGCTACAAAATCCAAAAATCAGTCATCATTCCTTCCGTGAAAATTTCTCGGTGCCTACTGCCCACGAGTGGTACAGGTACAGGCGTGAAAATTTCAGGCTTCAGCTCCTGCACTGCATATGTTGCACCAGCTTGGTATCTATCTGAAGGAAAGATGCCAGGCGCAAATGCAGCTTTAAAACTCTTTCCTTTTATTTAAAAGAGTAGCTGCAGGTGAACAAATTTTTCGTCTTTCTTTCTCCTTGTATGTTCTTAAGGATTGGTGCAGAAATCAACATCTAGCTATAGGAGCTATATATACTTGTATAAACCCTAGGACACCTAGTCTAGATTCAGAAAACAACTTATACTATAGTATCAGAAAAAAAAGATGGAAGGAAATTAAAAGAAGGCCCGCACACTCACAGCGGGACGCATGAATGAAATTGTTGTGTATTGCACATGCACCGCGGTGGTTGAGGCGATGAATAGTTAAGTATCACCTGATTACCTGCAAGCTGCAACGCTGCAGCGAAAAGCATTGAAGCAGCGGGGAAGGATGGATGGATGAGACTGAGACGCAGTACTGTACTAGGGTAAATGCGGCTGAAGATGCTTTCCAAGTTGTATCGGCCATCGGCCAACAGCCCTCCTGACCTCCATGGTCGCTGCAGCAGCAGCAGCTAGCTTCATATATATGGAGGTCCGGAATCTCTGGACAAATTTTACACCCTGCTCCTGATGACTGAACTGACCTAGATCTGTTTATTACTGTACCTGTCTTCTCATAAGTGGCGGAGTAGGGGTAGCTAGTACTGTAGATCTCAAGTGACCATGCCATTCCCTCATGTTTATTACATTAGCCGCATGCTGCAGTGCAGGCTCACCTGATGATGATGAGCTGAGGCAAGGCATGGGGTTCACTCACGGCATTGATCAGGAGACCTCATGATTTCAGACGCACATGCCAGCACGCACGGTCACACACTTGCAGCAGATCTTGCAACGCTTCTTACTTCTTATTATTACCGCGAGCACGGTCACACAGCAGTCTCGCAGAAGAGGAAGAGCAGGGGATGGAGGTAGAACATTCATTTCCCATTCAGTGATCAAAATAATCTTCCGCGTTGCTACTCTGAAGAACCACCTCTACTGCATAATTGCATTTGAATATATATAGCTGTCACACTGTGTCAGTGTGTCATAGATTTATTTCGAATAATAAGTAGATCTATTAGATATATGCCCTTGTTTTTAGATGCAAATGCAGCGTTAGCATGCAGTGCAGGCTCACCTGATGAGAGTCACCTGACCTGATCGAGTAGCTATGGTCATTTGGTCTGCACTCATGCATGCATGGCTTTTCTGATTATTAATTAGGAGACCTCGTGATTTCAGGCTCAGATGCACGGTCTCGCGGCCAGCAGATGGCCACGATTAAATATTACCACCACGGCCAAGCTTTTGCCTGGATAGCGCAGCTCAGCTGCGCAGGGGCTCCATACATAATTTATTCCTTAGCCAGTGAGGAAATTATTGTTCAGTTAAAAGTTCAGTCTCTGTAAAAAGTTACTGTGATACTGATACAGTAGAGAGCCCAAATAAAAATATGGCTGTTTCCAACTGCATGCCATCGTCATATCAAATCAAATAGCATCTAGCTGAAACAAAAACAAAACAAACAAACAAATAAAAAACCTTGATACAAAATACATTGGTTCCATAGTTTAATTTAAGAAAAGAAACCAATTAACAATTAACAAGCATAAACGTCACTTGTCTACATGCAACTGTCCTAATCACGGCCGAGGAGATCAAACAGACTCTCTCTCTCTCTCTCTCTCTCTCTCTCTCTCTCTCTCTCTCTCTCCCCAACAGCAAAACACATTCACGGGCTGTATATATATATCCGCATAGATATATAAGAGTACGTTTGGAAAGGCTGATAATAATACTGTCTGCTGAGTGTCAGTGCATGAGAGCCTGTGCAATGCCGCCTGGAGAATAATATGGAGATCGACGTTCCTTTGGGCAATTCTCACGGAGAATGTTCAGCGGTTTCCGCGCTGCCTGCCTGCCTGCAATAATCGGCCGGAATAATCGTCGTCTATCGATGGCGTAGCACTGCTTGCTTGCACGTGATGATCGATGGTAGCTGTGAGACGTGTTTTCAAACAGCAATCATCATGCATGCATGGGTTATTACAGCGGTGCAAATGCAATGAGCCAACCATATAATGCCGTAAAAAGCCATTGAGTTTGATCTGCAACAGAAAACAGCTTCCCTCTTAATGAAATATGGGCACACAACCCGGTCACGAAAAAAAACAGAAAACAGTTGTGTGGAAGCTATCGATCGATCATCCAGCTCGGTGTAGTAGTTTAAAAAAGGTATTATTGTATCCGGTATATATTACCATCACACTATGTGAAAACATCAAAATAGTAACACAATATGTAGCGATATAAGGCCCTCCACAACGTTACGCCAAAGTGATGCCCAAAACAAGATTGGATGGTTCAGGCATCGCTCCTACCGCTGTGGCCGGTGATGCTAATTTCAAGCGGCGCCAAAAAAACTGGGAGCGTAGCAACTAGTAGCTCCGGTGCCAGTTCCTGGACAGTCAATAAACAATCAGCTTTTTAGCTTTGGGATGTGAACTGATGGGAGGCAAGGAGCAAAGAAAATCATATTTTATTTCACATGGGACCAAGCGTTGCAAAAAGTTTCGATGCTAGAGTGATGCTCTGTTTTCTTCATGTTGCAGCTTTGCTAGAGTGAAGCTCTGCTTTTGTTCTGGGCCCCATTTTTTTTTTTTTTTTGGCATCGCTGGTACGCTGTGGAGGGTCTAGGGGTTCTTGAAAACTCTCATACATATTGTTTGCGAGATTCCAGTAGGCCCTTATATATATCATATGACTGTAAGAAGAAGGAATGGGCGCGCCTAGCTAATTGGCCAACTTAAGCCTCTGCAGCTGAAGGCATGCGACCCATGGTTTGGACTAATTAGAGCTTCAAATAAGCACTGTGGCTTCTAAATGACACATGCTATTGCATGGGAACAAAGTAGAATGTAAAATGGAACATATGCAAGGAATTTTGTGTTTTATTCCGTGCTCATCTGGACCATGCATGCTTCTCACACGTCTCTGTTGTAGTACAGTACTGTGTATACAGCTGTCACTGTCCCATTGATAGAGTAAATAGTAAGTTCATGTCACACGTCTTCTTCTTCTTCTTTTCCTTTTTCCTTTGGAAAAGATAACCACTGTGCCCTTGTTTTTGGTGCGTAACGTTGCCATGCATGCTGTGACTAATCTGATTAAGTCTTGGGTATGTAGGTACCGACTGCACATTCGCCTTGATCAAAACCTCGCGTGCAGCACAGCTTAAATTCTTTTCAGCCCATCCATTCACCATTCCTCTGACCCGAGCAGGCACATAGTTAAAGGCATCATCCGCCCCCCTCTCGGCTGCCGTAGGTAAACCCAAGTACCTCTCACCCAATGCTTCAGTCGCTATCTCCAGGCTATGCTGGACTTCAGCCTTGCTCTCTTGGAGGCAATTTGAGCTGAAGAAAATGGCGGACTTGTTCTTATTAACCAGCTGTCCGGATCCCAAATTGTAGTCCCTGAGGATCTTTGCAACCCGATCAGCACCTTTCTTCGAAGCTTGAGTGAAGATTAAACAATCGTCGGCAAACAGTAAATGTGATATCCATGGGGCATTCCTGCTAACCCTCACTCCCCTTGACACATACAAAGGACCAATATTATTTAACATGCAAGAGAGGCCCTCAGCACACAAAAGGAAGAGGTAGGGTGAAATTGGGTCCCCTTGCCGGATTCCCCGAGAGGGTATAAACCTTTCCGAGAACACACCGTTCACACGAACCGAGAAAGACACCGTGGTAACACACTTCATCACCAAAGAGACCCAACTGTCCGGGAAGCCGAGAGATCTCATTATGGCCTCCAAATACCTCCATTCTACCCGGTCGTAGGCTTTCGCCATGTCAAGTTTAATGGCACAGCTTCCATTCTTCCCCTTCCTATGCCTGAGGTAGTGTATGCACTCATAGGCAATTAGCACATTATCGGTAATCAGGCGCCCAGGAACAAAAGCACTTTGCTCAGCTGAGACTATATCATCCAAAATGAAACGGAGACGATTGGCCATAGTCTTGGAGCATAGCTTGTACAACACATTACATAGTGATATGGGGCGATACTGCGAGAGCTCCTGAGGATTACTCACCTTCGGAATCAGCACAAGCAGCGTTTGGTTCACCTCTGGCGGCATGTCACCCCCATTCAGAAAGGACAACACAGCAGGAAGGACACAAGACTTCAGCAGGTCCCAATGAGTTTGGAAAAAACCAGCGTTGAAACCATCCACGCCCGGCGCCTTGCTGGGCTTCATACTGAACAAGGCCGCCTCCACCTCCTGCTGCGTGTACGGTTTCTGCAGCAATAGACACATTTCCGACGTGACCTTCTTTGGAACATGGCGGCATACTAATTCCGGCTGTAGCCCTTCCTGTGCCTCAAACAGTCTTTGATAAAAATCTCGAGCCAGTCTTTCAAGGTCAGCTTGACTAGTAAGGATCTGGCCGGTATCATCTTTCAGGGCCTTAATACGATTGACCCTACTTCTCGCTTTAGCTTTGGCTTGGAAGAACTCCGTATTTCGATCTCCATCTCGAAGCCAAGAGATCCTAGAGCGCTGCCTCTCCATAACTTCCTCCCTCGCAAGCACGCTAGAGAGAGCATCCATGATTCCCTTCTCCTTGGCCGACGGCCCCCGATACAAGGTACCCATACGTTCAGACTCTAGATCTTTCCTGAGCTCTTTAATTTGCAACTTCACAGAACCAAAAACCTCCCTGTCCCATTGTTTCAGCGAGGATTGGAGAACCGTAAGGGCGTTCGTAGTAGACAGCAGGTCCCCAGGGTTAGGGCCCGGATCCCAAGCTTGATTCACGAACTCCATATATTCTCCGTGATCCTTCCACATATTCTCGTACCTGAACGGCTTAGACCGCCTGTTCCCAGTGTGGGCTGTAGGAGACCGCTCTCTCATCTCCACCGCCAAGGCCACATGGTCGGACTCCGCCAGAGGAACATGGAAGACTTCTGTCTCCCCCAATACATCCATGAAACTGGCATCACCAAAGGCTCGGTCCAGACGGGCTTTCACATTCCGGTTTCCATCTTGGCGATCGTCCCACGTATAGTTCAAGCCGTGGTAGCCGAGATCAGTGAAACGGCAGTCATCTACAACTCCCCGAAAGGCTGACACCTGCCACTGCTCTCTTTCATTCTCTCCAAACTGCTCATCGGTTGAGAGTACCTCGTTGAAATCACCAAGGCACAACCAAGGCGCAGCCGATTGGGCTCTCAAGAACCTCAGCAAGTACCAGCTGTTCTTCCTTCGATCTCTTCTCGGTTCGCCATAAAAGCCTATTAACCGCCATTGAGTGACTCGTAGGCGGTCACACGATAGGACAACATCAATATGCGATCGGGACTTGCTGAGTTCAGCCACTACCACATCCTGACGCCATAGAAGCATCAGTCCCCCACTCAAGCCCTCTGACTTGACGACGATGGCATTCGGAAAGCCAAGGTCTCTCTTCAAGCCAAGGGCACGCTCGTCACCCATTCTCGTTTCCATCAAGAACACCACGCTGGGTCTCTTTTCCGCCACCAAATGGCGGAGTTCTTGAACTGCCTCGGGCCGCCCACAGCCTCGGCAGTTCACACTTAGTAGATTCATGGTGCTCGGCGGTCTCGAACTATTGGTGGGGGAGCTCACTGGATAATCACAAAATGCATTGGCTCCAATGGGAAAAGCTGACGAGATCAAAGCAGGATGGTGGTTTGGGTTTTAGAGATTTCTCTCTTTTCAACAAGGCAATGCTTGGTAAGCAAGGATGGAGATTGCTAACTAGGCAGGACTCGCTGTGTGCAAAGGTGCTGAAAGGGAAGTATTATCCTCATTCAGACTTCTTGTCAGCATCAAAGAAGAAGCGGAGTTCGGCTACATGGCGGGCAATCCTTTATGGACGTGATGTACTGAATAAAGGAATCATTAAGAGGATTGGCCCTGGAGATGTCCGAGTTTGGGAGGAGAACTGGATTCAGAGTCTGGGCAATCTAAAACCCATGGTCCCGTTGAAGGGGGCAACGGCGCAAAAGGTCTGCGACCTGTTTGTACCGGGAACAAGGTGCTGGAATGAAACAGCTGTTCGGAAAAACTTCATAGCGATTGAAGCAGATGAGGTGCTGAAAATCAAGCCTAGTATGAGAATGGATCATGATGTGATAGCCTGGGCGTATGAGAGGAATGGTTTTTACTCTGTTCGATCGGCATATCGTTTGCTAAAGCAGGAAGAGAAAGCGAAGGCTATGGCGACCCGATCTTTGAAACCATTGTGGTCGGTGAAAGTCGGTTTTGGGGCGATTGTGGAGGCTGCGGTACCACCCAAGATACGTGTGTTACGGTGGAGAGTCCTTCACAACTCGCTACCGTCGAAGTCTGAACTTAAAAGAAGACATGTGGCAAAGGAAAGTTATTGTGATCCAGATGAAATGTTGTACCACACTTTCTTCCAATGCCCACTGGCGAAGAGGTTCTGGGGTGAGGTTAAAAGGTTGCTTGGGGTGGCTGTACCGGACCTCCTTCCTTGGTCATGGGAGTCGGACATTTCGATGCCGAACATCTGCTCCTCAAGCATCTACGCCACGGTGATCGGTGGGGCATGGGCCTTATGGACTGGAAGGAATGCCTGCCGTCATGGGCGGAAAGCATTGGAGCCGGGAGCTACAGCGAGATTCATATCGAGGCTGATGGAAGACTTGGCCTCGCTGAAACAAAAACCTTCAATAGCAAAGCCAGTTATCAAAGCTCGATGGGAGAAGCCGGCGACAGGATGGGCGAAGATAAATATAGATGCTGGTTTCAACATTTCTGATTGCGATGGTTCTGTTGGAGTGGTCATTCGTGGTGATGATGGCTTGGTGATAGCAGCACAGACTAGAAGACTGGAAGGCGTGCCTGACGTCTTGGCAGCAGAGGCGTTGGCGATGAAGGAGGGGCTAGAACTCGCTCAAGAAGTTGGCTTAAGCAAGGTGCTACTCGAGACTGACTGCTTACAGCTGGTGAATCTGTTGAAGGGCCCATCGGCGTCTTGCTCGTCCGTTGGGGGCATTTGTTTCGACATTCTGGAGCTTTGTAGGAGTTTTTCATCCTTTGAGATTAGATGGGTGAGCAGAGAGGCTAATGTAGTTGCGCATTTCTGTGCTGCAACAGCCTCCCATGCTAATCCTTCTTCATTTTGGTTTGATCCTGTACCAGATTGGCTTGCTTCTCTAGCAGCCAGCGATTGTACTCCTACTTCTAAGTTAATATAAGCTCCGGTTTTGCTCAAAAAAAAAAAATCTGATTAAGTCTTGCATGATGCTTGATGCATGCATGCATGGGCTTCTGATTAGGAGACCTCATGATTATTTCAGGTACAGACGCTTTCACGGTCTCATGCACGAGCAGATCTCGCAATGCCTATTATTATTGCCGTGGCCAACCTTTGTCTGGACATGGCAGGGGTGTTCCGTACAAAGTTTATTCTTTGCTGGCATTTTCAGCGAGCGGATAAATTCTAATTTTCTTTTGATCTCGGCTACTGTACCAAACCCAAAACCACCCAAAAATCTGATCCTCTAGCAAAGTCCCGACAGTCACTGGCAAAAAGGCTGCGTCGCGTTGCAAGATCGTCCGGAATAAACGTCGTCGTCGTCGTCGATCGATGGTGGCCTACTACTAGCTCCTCGCACGTGATGATCTATCTGTTGAGTTTATCGTGTGTTTAATTTTCAATACAGCAATCATGCATGGGATTACGTATGCACGGCCGATCGTACAGTGCAACAACAATGGAAGCAATGCATGCATGCTGTAGCAAATAAAACCCCATCAGAGAGCCTTTGATCGATGTTTGTTGCCTGATGTTTATTGCCTTCCATTCCGATCTGATTCCAGTACAGAAGTTTTTACTAGACGCCTAGATGCACATTATATATACCCAGATACAAAGCAAAAACTAAGTATTAAAAAAAATCAGAACAACTTATTACAGTTTGGAATGGAGAGAGTATTACTTTGTACTTCTTTTTTCCTAAAATATCTCTGTTTATAGAAAAAATAATATATGCGTATGGAGTACATGATGATGCTTGCAGGCATGTTTGATACAACTTATTGTAAGTTGCATATACCCAAAATAAGCTGAAACTTTAGCCAAACAACATGCTTCTTTAGCCTTTTTCTGACACGCTTTCTCCCCACAACGAACCTTCATTTTTATACTAAAATGCATAAGTTGAATTAGACCAACTTATTTTGGCTTCCCCCCTACATCTGTGTGGGTTTTCTCAAGATAACACTTCCCAGATATCAAACTGGTCCAATAAGAGATCGCAACATGGATCCTTATATATATGAATGGATCGATAGAACTACTGTCTCTCTGTCCGGAAATATATTTGTCCTATCTTAAGTTTATCTAAATTTATTCATTCAAGAACAGTAGTGTTTTAGACATGATATGAGCTCCATTAGAAACATTTTATTATCAATGTATTATAACTTACCTTTTCAATATGGTAGAAGTTAATATGTTTATCTATTCATTAGTAATACGGTAAAAAAAGCATCGTCCTAGCCAGTGCAAATCGTAGCCATGGCCCTAGTTTGGCGTAAGAACAAGGCTGGACGAGACGAGATCCTAGCGTCCCTCCTAGGTAAAATAATAATCCCGCGGTGAAAAGAAGCCGAGTTTACTTTCACCGTCTGCGGCGGCGATTATCATTTATTTTTTTACCCGAAATGGGGATGAAGGGAGGAATAGGATCCGCGGATGGGCCTGGGCCAGCGAATAATACGTGGCCCAGTTTGTGGCAGTAGAGTACACACACCCTCTGCGAAGGAAAGGAACGCATCGATCGGCGGCAGCTATGGAGTGGGCCTACTGCTGCTGGCCCGGGCGTCCTCCTCCTCCTCCCTCCCGCTGGCTATGTGTGCTACAGTGGTAGCTGGCAGTGGCGACGATGAATGAATGGAGCCGCTGGCCGCTGCCAAATCCCTGCTGCAGTGCTTGCTGCTGCTGGCCGCGTCTGAATCCGATGATGAATGCCGCAGCCAGGACCAGAGCAGTAGCAGCAGCGCAGGACCGGCCGGCCCCACCACCTGACACACGATGACGACTGGTCAATCGAAAAAAAAAAAAAAAAAAAAAAACTTCATCCGGGTTTAGACCACAGTCACAGAAGTTTCTGGTACGTAAGTACGAGTAACGGGGATCATGCATGGAACGTGGAACATGGAATGCTCCTTGAGGAAGGATTTCTCACTGTTGCAACGCAATTGATCCACGTTCCCGGTAGGGGAATGCACGATCCCGGTACGTGGAACGTGGCACTGTACCATGTTCCCTGTGACTGTGGTCTAGACTCTAGCCAGCCGTCGAAAAAAAAAAACTCCATCCAGGGTCTAGACAGCCGTCGGCTATTTCAGTTTTTAAATAGATATTTTTATACAGATCATCAAACTCCAGTCTACTGTAGCTCTATGAGATGAGCCGTCCAAAAACATGCACTTTGGATATAGAAGAAAAAGAAAGTGCCAAATGTGATATAAATGTCACAGAGAGTAAGTTCTTGAGAGCACAAACTCTGATCACTCTAGAGTAAAAGTACTAAGCTAGGCTAACCAAGCGGTCACACCAACCATTATAAAAAAACAAAAAATAAAAAGAAAAAAAAGGAAGAAGTAAAAAGAGAGAAACGTGCACGTACGCCCCCGGATCGGACTCGGACGCCCGGCCTGTACTGTACTGCGGTGCGCGTCGTCAGCGTACTCATGCGGCGTGCCTGCCGTGACGCAACATCCAGCATGCATGTACACTGTACAGCTAGATCAGTGGGACAGTGGCGTTGCTGTGGGACCTTAGCTTAATGTATTTTCTTTTATTCATTTTACAACTCGGGACCTTTATCGTTGTTGTGCTCACATACAGCACTTTAGTTTAGTTACGTTGCCGCTGAAATTGTAAATAAAATCTATTTCAGTTACTAATAGTGTTACTCGTATAGTATAGTAGCGGAAGCACTCGTTGGCAAAGATAAAGGAAGAGAGGCAAGACTCTAGTGTGCAGCATGAGCCAAAAGCTTGGCGAGATCATGCATTCCTTCCTCTCTTGTTATGAGTTTGTTGTTTCATAGAGTATATTTTGTGTTCCTTTGTTTTTGTACGGTGCTTTTTTCTTCTATATCAATACAAATTCAGCAGAGCCCCTGCTGACTGTTCTAAAAAAAGTATAGTATAGCCAGAAGTAATGTTATTCATGTGTGGTGCACAGATTTGTAACTAACGTTGATGGCACCATGCATGGCAATTGACAGCTCCACTACACACAAGCGCGCGCGGAGCGGTGGGATCTCGATCGGACGGACCGAACAGCCAAGATCAAGCCGAGAGAGATCACGTACCCGACCGAAGCTTGCGCGCGAGAGCGAGGCGACCAGGAGGAATCAGGATATGGAGGCCGGCCGAGCGAGCGAGGATCACGGCGGCTGGCGCGGCTCGGCGACCGGCGGGGCTCCACCGCGCGCGCTAGCAGCCACAGCCAGAGCTAGCGGTCCAGTAGTCCAGGCTCCGGCAGTCTCCAGGCCGGTAGGGGACCAGCCGGCCGGGGCCGGAGCCGGAGACGGAGCTCTGCGCCCGAAAGGATTTGATCCTCGCAGCCTTGTTGCGTCATCCCGTCGTCCTTGCCCGACCTCGGATCCCGATGCCAAGCGTATCCACCAGCTGGCAGCTGCTGGGCAGGGCAGGCACGTACAGTACAGGCGGCTCCAGCGCCGCTGCCGGCCTCGAGGTCGGAGCCACAGCCGCCCCGGGCACCATCCCATCCCGCGCCTACGTTACGTTACGTACACTAGCCACGGAAGGATCCAGTATCAGTACTACTTGCTTCGTTCCAATTTACAAGAGGCTTGATTTTTTGACATCAAATTTGATCATCTATCTTATTTAAAATTTCTGCAGAATATTATTTTTTATCCTGATTTGTTTTATCGATAATTTTTTTTAAAAAATAACTTAAATTTAACTATATTTATATAAATTTTTAATAAGACAAGTAGTTAAAGTTAGAGTAAATATCATATAATTTAAGACGAAAGAAGTAGTACACAGACTCAGGCTGGCTCCGATCAATTGACTATTATTGAACAACTGCACACACGTAACGTCGTTTTCTGCATTGGGCCTCAGCAGCACTGAGCACTACGGTGAGAGATACCTGTCCTCCTACACCGTCGTAGCTTTCCTAGTATATCGGATTGAGCAATGCGTCACGTGGTAGATACAGCGACCATACTTTCCGTTCCAATCAGCTCCGCTGTATACGCATTGCATGCATCCATGCTATTATTGTGTTTTAGCTACCGTGCTGGGTGGATATATATTCGGTACACCTAAGAGTAAGACGTACTAACCGCCGCCTGTACGTGCGTTGTAACAATCTTTAACTTCCATTTGGATATAGTATATACGATCGAGAGTATACATGACGCGAGAATATAATGGGAGAGCTAGTTAATTAGTTGGCACGATCCTCGCATCCGCATGGGGTGTACCTTCGGTCTTCTCTGATCGAACGCTGGATGGAGTGAATCCGTTATGTATTTGGGTTTCAAATTATAGATTCGGTCATCTATATTGCGTGTTTGGTTTAGAGGTACAATGGAGTGTCTTACAACTAGATCCCATCTGCCCACTCTTTATATCTATTGCTTTCTTCCCCATTGTACTTTCTACTCCACGCGCACACGCACACTCGTCTAGACATATTATTCTGTCTAAATCTGGTAATGGTTCGGTGTGAAACCGGATTTTCTGGTTTGGTTTCTTATTTGTGCCTCTATGGTTTGGATGGAAATAGGCTAGATAGTCTAATGGGTTGGTTCCTTTTGGTTGAGAATTATAAGCTAGACAGTCTAATTATGTGCATAATAAGTCTATTATAATTATGTGCACTATGTTGTTTAAGTCGTCAGCCATCATTTTTATTGCTTGATAGCTGCTACATGCGTCAGCAAGCTCAGTCCGTATATAATTCTGAGTTCAAGTAGCATAGTGGTCTGGGTTTGGTGTGGTTGGAACAATCCATTTGGTGGGCTGGATTGGCTTTTGAGATTGAGCTCGTTATTAATGGTTGGGGGTGGTTTAGATCAGATTTCGCACCATTACCAGGTTTAATTTTGTCCGCTTCTCGAATCGAAGGAATACATATTGTCTAGACATATTATTATTCTTTTGCAGGATAAACCTAACCATTAATCCCTGAACTAAACACTCTAAAAAAAAATAGATCATGTCCGTCGTCCAGACACTAAAATTAAACCAAACAAACGTTAAGTTCCCACCACCCCCGGGGAAACTAACAACTTACGCCCTTCATATGCATAAACCTTGTCATTTTTGAACAAGATTTGGGTTAAACATTTAAAATATAAATTATCAATATCTTTTAAAATATTTAGTTTAAAAAGGTAAAACTTATATATATAGATTCACCTTAAAACCTACTTTTATAAAAGTAATTTTATTTTTAAATTTTCTTATATATTTTAATAAAAAATAATAGATAAAATTAAATTTTGAAGACCGTGTTCTTATCAAAATAAAGTTTTATGGGTGGAGGGAGTACCTAACATTTACCTTGCCGTGCAATTTATTCTTGACGAACGATCGAGCTGAATGCATACACGCTTGCAGTAAATTAGATCGATTCAGGTCTATAGTTAAGGAACGTACGTACGTACTGGCCTGATCTGGTCTGCTCTCTCCCTGCCCATCCCGGCCCTAGATACCTTTGCGTATAAACATGGCAAATGTAGCTAGTGTACAGTACATACTGTAGTTGATAAATCCACCACTGGAACATGGTAACAAATTTGCATGCACTGCAGATCTCGATCGTACGACCATGTCCAATCATGCATGGCTTGCAAGAAACTCCATGACCGTCCATCTCCAGTGCAGGCATGCTTGCTTCTTTGTAGCTAGCGTACCCACGGGCTCTACCAAACTATGGACCATGTCAACACCATTAGAATTATTAGAAATCACTAACTAATGGTTATCGCTTCATCATGATGCCCCGGCTCTATCGTTGCCACGTAAGCACTTGACGCGGACACGTGGATAAAGTAGCAGTACGATAGGCGCTTGACGCGGACACGTAGATAAATTACCACCCTGTAGTGGCTAGTGACTATGCGTGGTGGTGGTGGCTAGTTTTTATTTTTCACGTCTAAATCTGATCACGTATGTGTGGTGATCTTTTTTAAAAAAAAACAATTTGATTCAAGTGTGGTGATCTTTCAGGTGAACAAGCTTCCAATCTCGATCGTATCCGATAATAGTCGGAAAAAAACGCATCCTGATGTTGGAAATTTTAAAGGGGAATAATTGATAGATAGGAGGAATTTTCTCCGGACTTGACGACCGAAAGTATATTATTTAATTATTTACGTACTACTAGTAGGTTCATGTGTGAGTATGCGACACATGTATGTGTACTACGTATGAAGAAGAACAGCATGATGTAGATATATTGATCGATCGACAACCGCCACACATGTTGCACAAAATAACAATGTATATGAAGAATTCAATGGGCGGCCAATCCATGTGCTACAGACATGCCTTGGAGATTTTTTTGAGACACAGGAAAGAGATTTGTCAAGGGTTGACGAGAATATATTTGTGTACTACATGTGTGAATCATGTGTCCACATATGATCTGTGTCCATTGATCATCACCAGCACACATATATGATGTTGTTTTATTTTTCAACTACATATTTAGGTACGGTTGTGCTAATCGCTGTGGGGATCTCCTCCACAGTCTTTTACGGTCAAAAAAAAAACATGATCTCATATTATATTTACTACTAATATATACATGTGAAAGCGACATAGGAGTATTATCAATAACTAAATTTTCCCGACGACCTGTATATCCATGTGCTGGCTTGCGTGTCGTATGCATGTCACGGAACAACAGCACGGCAATATACGCGTAGAATAGCTGCTTGAGCATTTTCTTTTTGACATGAACAAGGTCTTTAAAGCACAAATTGACACTTTCTGTAACTAATTTTTACTGTATGCACATATCGCAAAAGCATATATTTATGAAACTACTTTCCGAGACATATAACTACACTTTCAAAATGTTCAATTTGCTTAGCGGCCAGAAATTAATAAACCACTGTGAAGCAAAATCCACCAAAAAATATAGCGCAAAGAAAATTCAATTTCTTTAATTTGGTATACGTATATGAAAACGTCATGGCTCAATTCCTAGGTCAGATTCACCAATAAGCTACAAGAGCATGCTTTTAGTCATCAAGTTTTCCTTGGCCCATAACCTCTAAGGAAATGCACAATTTTCTTGGCTGTCCACATGAATCTTCAACGGTTATACATTTTCAAGATGGGTTGTTACTAACACGGCGAAGGAAATGCAAGCCTGCCAAGGGAATTCTATTTCCTGGTAATTAATTTACTAAGTATCATTTCCAAATAGCTTAACTTAGAACATACTACAAGTAGTACACAACCACTCAAAACCACACTTATTACGCTGTGACTAATGTATGCAATTCACTTGAAACACACAAGTGATCAATTAATCAGGACGGCCGGTACTCCTATCAATCCACGAGTCTACGCCACCAAAACTAAACTTTGCAACTGTGTCAAAAAAAAAAAAAAACACTAAACTTTGCAACGGAGTTGCACTTGCTTTGTCCTTGCTGGCTTACCTTGTTGTAAGGCATTGGCACCAAAGAGATTGCAAGGACGGTCAAAGTCAAGAAGAGCTTTGTACGTAGGGTGAGAAATGATGAATGAGCCTGCCCCACACATGGACATGGCTCACCCCACATGCTCCAACTAAACCCAACCAAATGACTCCCTTGTTTAAATTTTAATTAACCCCATCATCTCCCCTCCTAATCCACATAGCTTGTCAAATCAAATCGAACACTTGTATATATATAAACCACACATCCCCCCTCCTTTGCACCTTATCAACCATCCACAGACAGAGCAACTTGTGGAGATCCTCTCAGTCCTTCCCTCCCACCGGGCCGGGCACCGTGCAAGCAACTTCTACCAGACACAACAGCCAGCCGGAGCACACCACGGGCGGCCGGCGATGTCAACGACCAGAGCGCGCGGCGGCGGCGGTGGCGGCGGGAGGCAGTTCCCGGTGGGGCGGCGCCGGTACGCGCCGGTGGTCGACGCCGGGTGCGGGTGCCGCCCGCGCCGGCCGAGGCTGCTCAGCATGCCGTCCTTCCTCAAGCGGCCCTACACCCAGCTGATGGGCGGCGGCGGTGGTAAGGCGGCTGCTGCGACGGCGAGGGAGCAGTACTTGTACTCCTGCGCCTCCACCTCCACGGCTTCCTTCTCCTCCTCGTCGGCCGCCACGCACAGCACCGGCTGCTACGCGTCGGCCTACTCCTCCGACTACTACTATTGCTACCCCTCGCGTGTCGTGTACGGAGCGACCTGCGCCGCCAAGGGACACCGAGAGCTGCCGCTGTCGCCGCTCCGGAAGCAGCAGCAGCAGCAGGCGGCGACCAAGGCCGCCGCGCCGCCGGCGTCACCGTCACCTGCTCGCGCGCCGGCTGCCGTCGTCGGCAAGAAGAAGAGGAAGAAGAAGATGAGGGCCGCCGAGAAGACGACGACGGTGCAGCAGGCGGAGGCCGCCGGCGACGACGGCGTCGGCGTGGCGGTGGAGAAGGAGTCGTCGGACCCGCGCGCCGACTTCCGCGACAGCATGGTGCAGATGGTGGTGGAGATGGGGCTGTGCGACTGGGACGGCCTTCGCGGCATGCTCCGGCGCCTCCTCGCCCTCAACGCGCCGCGCCACCACGCCGCCATCCTCACCGCCTTCGCCGAGGTCTGCACGCAGATCGCCGGCGCCGCCGCGGCCGCTACTGCCGCTCCTCCTACTCCTACTAGTACTACCCAGCCGTCCCCGCCGGCGTCGTACCAGCTGTACCGGCGCTGATGACAGCGTCCACGCTACCCGCTCGATCGTGCCGCCGGCAGTTGTGACGAACGGACCTGGTGGTCCTGGTGGCGACAGGGATAGGATCTCAGAGCAGAAGAAAAGGGGGACGGCAGCTGCAGCTGCAAGTACAAATTTTTAACAGTGGTTAGCCAGGCAATTAAGCTAATCAAGGACATATATATAGTAGTAGAAATAAAGTGGTGCCTGGCAGCATTATTAGACTAGCACCATGTTCTTGATCCTAGTCCTAGTAGTAGTAGTTGAGTTGTCGTTCTTGGTTTAATTACTCTTGTTAGTCTTGCAGTTAGAATTGTGTGAGGTTGTGCTCTTGCTTGTCTATGGCCTTACCATTTTGCATGAAGGCCGGCCATCCAATCATCTATCCATCCATCCATGGAGGATTGGAGGAGGGTATGATCAGCCGAGTCTACCATTCCGTAGCTGTAATCTGTACGCGTATGCACGTTGCGACATGTTGAATTGTACGCGTATGTATATGTGTGTTAAAAATTAGTCCTGTTTTTTTTAATTTAAAATTAGTCCTCATTTGATTAAACTTAGAATGCTGTGCTAGTCAACGAGATTAATTGAGAACTCTACTCTTCTACGGAAGCCATACATGGCGTACTTGAAATGTGGTGTCCGTCTTTGTCGCCTCCCGGCTCATGAACGTGTGCAAATGCTGGCAAGACATACGCGTTCCTACGTAAATAGTAATGCAGAAATTTGGTTCTCGTAAAAAATACACTATTTTCACCACTGATGGAGAGTTAATACCGCTAAACACACAGCTACAGAAGTCGATTTCAGAAACTCCTAACTTAAAAATTTATAGAGACGCAACGTCTCTAGAAATGCTAATCCAACTATGGAGAGTTACTCGTTATTCCAAAACAGATGGCATATTATAATATTTGTCTCAAGTTTAGTCCATATCTATAATGATAACACTGTTGTATATGGACATTCGGGCCATCTGGCCTGGCCTGGCATAGGCTTGTGCCAAGCCCTGCCAGATACGCCTAGCAAGCACCGAGCCTTAGGGGCGAAGCCAGGATAGATAGCCACTAGGGTCAGAGTAGGTACTCTCATATGAGGAAAAAAACTCGACCGTGGGGTAAGATAGGGTATTGTGTTTAACAAGAATATTTTCTCATGTAGCCAAACAAATCTCCAAACTTTTGTCCCCACCAATATACGGGGCATTGCAGCCGATGTGAGACTACTGGACCGGACCTTAAGGGATTTTTCTGCAAAGCAAGTTCTACAAATAGGTAGATACCTCACATTTTGCCGGAAAGAAAGAGCATACGCTCTTTGTTGGAAATTATCAACTTCCCTTGTTTGAATTCTGACCTCATATTCTATATACTTGTTTAGTTGGTCAAAAAATTTTGCCTCTTTTGCGGTACACGCATGGAGTATCAAATGTGGACGAAATAAAAAAAAAAAACTAATTACATAGTTAACTATAAACGATGAGACACATCTTTTGAGCCTAATACTCCTTAATTAGCCATAAGTGCTACAGTAACCTACATAATTATCCTTAAGTGCTACAATAACCAAATGATTCGTCTCATCGTTTCCGGGCGAGTTGTAAAATTAGTTTTTTAATTAGTGTCCGAAAATCCCTTCCGACATATGGTCAAACATCCGATGTGACACCTAAAATTTTTACCCACCAAATAAACACCCCCCTAGATTGTTTTAGTTAGCAATTGCAGAATAGGGTATTTGGCGGTATATGGACAGACAGACAGACAGCAGATGGATAGAGAGTTTACCACCGCCGACCGCCGCCAAGTCGTCTCTTGGATTTGTGCCTAGCATCTTTGAGACGTGAGATGGAGAACGGAGGAGCGACCCTGGCTGGGGCACCGGCACCGGCGCCACTTGCCAAATGCAAGAACAAAGAACATCAGAAGATGAAACGGCGACTACGCAGTCGGGGCCGGAAGCAACGTTCAGCCTTCTGGGCTGCTTGTACAGTATCGGCTAGCAATTAGGATTCACATAATGTAATTACATTGAAGTAGAAGATGGGCCGAACAGCTGGGCTATCAATCTGCTAGGGTCAAACAAATATTCTACCGGGGTCCAACGTGGTAAAAATCACTCGCCATATGAGGCTACGCCAAAGTTGTCGGTGTCGGCCGACTCAACGTGTCCACGTAGCCGCCACTGGAGCCAAGCATGGCACTTTGGGTCACCGGGCCATGCCAAACCGGGCTTTGTGTCTCGCTAATGGCCCGGACATGGCCGTTGGGTAATTTTATGTTTTGGACTGACCCAAAAAAACATGCCGCGACCAATGAGCCAGGCTAGCCTGAGGTCTGCTAATGTAGTACATAGAGAGGATAGGGGACAAAAGGCGAGTGGAGGTCATGGATGCTCGCCGACACACTCATCCCCACAGTTGATGTGATTGAGGTAGGCTCCCCTCCAACTTAGTGGTTACCATAGATTTAGTAGCACCTCATATCCCTGGTTCGACTCCTTGTGGGAGAGGAATTTAATCGTGTTATGCTTCTAGAGATAGACAATGTTTCTGTCGACACGAAGGCTTTTATCCATCTTGATGATTTGCAAGCCCAGTCTTGGAATATGCTCAATGAGGTAGGATTTACATGTGTGTTTATACGAGGTGCATGTGGTGACTCGTTAATCACGAGGATTTGCCAGTCTAGCCTTCAAAGATGCTTATAAGAGGTTTTGCGTCCGTGCGTTTATTTATAGTGATGAGTGTATGTGTTCGGAGTTGTACTATGTGATCTAAAAATAATCATATGAATAGCTCTTGTATGGTCCAGATAACCTTTATAAGGGTCTTCAAAGAATGAGGGTAGAAGAGACTATCATATGTCATATGTGGTCGAACGGATAGAGCTGACAACTTGCTTTTATAAAGACAAAAAGATGATTTATGGATAATTTTCCCTTTGCATATGAGAGTGGAAATATTTTTCTCATTTCATGGTAAATAACTTTGAATAATATTATATTTAAAATATTAATATTGATATCATTAAATTTATTTTAATAATAATTTTTTAGAGATATACATATTATACATATTTTTCTATAAATCTAAAAACAAAATAACGACAATTACGAAGGACGGAGGGAGCAACTTTTTAGGCTTTGCAGCCCGCTGACCGTCTAACACTCTCACAGTACAACCTCAACCAATACGGCCTACCTATATCTCACAGCCCATGCTACGGCCGAGGGCCCAAGCGTTTCCTAGTTCCTTTTGAAATCGGACATGTATCGACTTGACTTGGACTTTTAAGAGCTTCGTTCACTCGCAGCGCACATGCATGGCGCCATTGTGTTCTCGGAGCTTCATACACGTGCACAGCAACCGTACAGGACAAACCCCTTCCCTATACTATTACTAGGAGTACTACACTGCTGATCGATCTGGGCTCCATACGGTCTTAAATGTGCCGCTGAAATCGATGATGTTTTGCTTGACATGGATCCATGGGCGTCGCGAAACTCGAGTGCCAGGTAGTTGATCAGCAAGATGATGTCACCCCTAACATCATATTATTTCAAGGCTCTATGCCCTAATTCCAATGCAAGGCAAGAGACTCAATACACTCACTTAGAGCAAGCTTAATAAGCTTGGCTATAAAAATTAGCACTGGGGATCATAGTTTTAAATCTCCGGCTATAGCTGTCGGCTATAGCTGTTTGAGGCTGTTTAAGCTTCGAGTTATAGCCCGCTATATGCCGCTATAGCCTGCTGCTATAGCTGTTTTAGGGGTCATCCGCTAAATACTCTTAGCCGGCGGTTTAAAACCTTGCTGGGGATCCAGAAGCATCTGCTAATAAAACCTACTAATTATTAGCTATAGAATTGTTAACTACATTAGTAGGTTTACAGTTCCTAATAGGTGCTAGTAGTTTGTGCGTACCTTGAATTCACTATCCATCCACCACATATTAGCAAAGCGAATCCAAACACCTATTAGCCAGCTAAAAAAATAACAACTACTCCCTCGGTTTTTTAAATTATAAGCCGTTTAATTTTTTTTTTACCTTAAGTCGACCACTCATCATATTAAAAAAAAATCATATAAACATAGTTAAATTGGAGTCATTCTTGAATAACTTTTATTAATACAGCAAATCACAATAAAGAAATGATAGTTTGCACACAAATTTTTTTGAATAAGACGAGTGTTCAAACTTGATGAAAAAAAAAATCAAACATCTGATAATTTCAAATGTAGGGAGTATTAGCTATTACATAGCTAAATTTTAGTGGTACTAAATCGAACAGGCTCTGATTCAGCAATGGATAGATTAGCATAACAGACGAGCCACACAATAACGATAGGGTCACTTATTATTTGGGAACGCAATTTCGCTTGTGTGCAGTGCAAAGCGTTTAAAGTAAAGCAAGAACACTGCACAGGTACGGTCTCCGTGGCATGAATGCGTGGATTCTTTGCTAGCTAGTTTAATCACCGATGTTCAAATTCAAAAAAACATTTTGACCGCACCTTTCGAGGACGCGCGCGCGATGATCGTGGTGCTCAATCTGTAGTGCTGGCCTGAGCCGGGCCCAGAACCATTTGAATTCGGCCTGGCCCGTATCCGTAAATCCATGGTACTAGCGAACACTTAGCACGAGAGAGCCGTCGGCCCAAGAATTTTCAAATCTGCCTCGGAGCGCCAACCAGATTCCGTTTTGGGCTGGAGGGTCTTAAATGCGCCACCGGAATCGATGATGCTTTTCTTCGCTAGCTGGGCAAAATATTTTGATGTCAGCAGCTGCCCTTGGAAGGCTCAACGCCCTAATTCCGATGCAACCAGTTGCACTCACTCATAAACACAACTGTACTAGTACTAGACGGGCAATTACTCCTCTGCCCCTCCTACAGCAACTCTGATTGCTGTTCATTTCTGGCATGGTTGTTTTCTCTGGTTTTATAAATCCGAACGAACTTGTCATGGCAACATGTACTGTTATGTTTGCATTCTGCTCCTACTCACAGGTAATGCGACAAGTGGCATTTAAAGTTTATCTCAGACTCCAGCCAAGCTTTTTCAAACTTTTCTTCTTTTTTAAGAGGAAAGGTGCTTTTTTATATTTGAAAAAGAAAACCATTAAGTTCACAGCAATTTAGTGCGCGACCACGCCATCGAACAAATTACATGTAACAATTAGCGGAGCCAGAAGTATTTAGGAGCCCGGGCAAATCTTTTTATTCATAGATATTTAGCAAGAAAACTACATAGTTTTACTTAGTACAAAGAAAATTTTCTTTTAAACTAGAGCTGTGAGCCCGGCCGGCCACCCGGGGTGGCCGGGCAGTGGCTCCGCCAGTGCATGTAACAGACAGTAGTTAAACATAGTAAAACTCAGTCTCAAAAGACAGTTGTTTTTTTTTTGAAATTTAAATGGGGGGAGCTTCTCCACCAAATTTTCATTAACAAAGGTTACTCCAGTAAGCTGTGAGTGACAGAGTTACAAGCAAGGAGGTGGTTACACCAGCCATTAAGGTTGTTTACATCATCTTCACACTTAATATGGCGCTTGCGCCAAGTTAAGTCATCACAGACACAAAGAGATGATTGCTTGAGTATAGAAAAATATTTTTTTTGTGAAACTGGTATTTATTCCCTGTAAACATTGATCCCACACATAGTTTGACTTATGACGGACTTATAAAGTAGCTATATATTGTACTCAGTCTGAGGCGTTCTGGGGTAAAGATAGTTGGAGAGGACATTTTTTGGGACGAGGGGAATTAATAGTCAAAGTTTGGAACCCAAAAACGCTACCTCCTCCATTTCAAATTATAAATCATTTTAAAAATCTTGAAGAGTCAAAGTTTTTCAACTTTGACCAAATTTTTATAATAAAATAATAACATTTATGATACCAACTAAATACCATTAGATTTTTAATTAATTATATTTTTATCGTATATCTATTTGATGTCATAAATCTTTATATTTTTCTATAATTTTAGTTAAATTTAAAAAAATTGACTCTCTAAGATTTTTTTTAGAATGTCTTATAATTTAGGGTGAGGGAATACCTTTTTTTTTTTTTTGAATTCATGGGGAATACTTATTACTGCTAGGTACCCAGCACGAGTTTGCATTGACCTTTCACATAGGCGATGCACGTTGCACGGTGCATAAAAGGTGTTGTCACCTCTGAGCGAATCCATGCACGGTCGCCCACACATGAATGCAGGGATTCTCTTGGTTAGGAGTACTAACTTTGAAAAAATTCAAATTTGAAAAAAGAAAAATGTTCGGATCGGACGACCCCTGCATCATGATGGGTTTATGGTACTTTGTCGTACTAGCAAGTAGCTAGGAACAGGAACAGCGGCACGGCGCCTGTATCACTGTATGGTCGGTCCGGCAGCTATAGCTAGCTGCTGTACTGTACTACTGTACCTGTACGCGTAAATGTACACGGCAGGCCATGGAGTGGAGCCGTCGAGCTTCGTCCCCGGCCGGACGGCGGACGCTAGCTTCCATAAGCAGCAAGAAATGAAACAAAAGTGCTGGATCGCCTGCTGCTGCCAGCAGCTAGCATTTATGGCGGTCGAGCAGAGATCAAATCGGAGGTGTCCCCGTCCGTGAACGGCCGGGCACCCATGCGTCGTCGATGGACATGGCCGGCCCGGCGTCGTCGGACTCATGAGGACGTCGACGAGGACGACGGAGGACCTGCTGCCATGGAGGCAATCAGGCAACGTCGTCGTCGGCGGCGCCACTGGCGGCCGGCCGGCCGCCTACTGAGATACCGACCCGTCACAAGATGTACAGTATGCCTTTCCACTGTACCGCGCGCGCAATCACCTCCTAATCACGCCATTAGGCACATAGTACGATCCAACATCCAAGCACTGTACTGGTTGGTATGTGCAGTGTACGCAGTACATACAGGCACATGCATACCAATACCATACGCATGCAAGCAGCTCTCGGAGAGATAATGGAGCATGTCTCGTCGGAAACCGATGGACGCACGGACGACGACGGCCCGATCGACCCGCCGCCACCAACCAGCCGTCCACCGGCACGTCGCCGTCGCCGTCGTCGCCGTGTGTGCCTGGCTGCGGCCTGGAAAACGAAATAACCTAGACCAGGGCGGCAGCCAGGCAAAGGTTAATTGTTTGAGGCGGACGCACGCAAGGAGCGGTCGGTCGGTGCGGTGATGTGTATGCAGACGACGACGAGCAGTGCTGGATCCGGCTGGAGGCTGGAGCCCGCCGGCGATGGAGCGGGTGCCGTGGTACGTCGTCGTCGTGGAGCAGACACGCAGTTATTAACAGCATGCACCGGGGGACCTGGGGGCTGTCCGGCTGGCTGGGTGACAGCGACCGACATACTATCGGCGATGATGATGATGATCGCGTCTGAGAGTGACGTGGTACGGTTTTGTGGTTGTGGTACATTCGGACACCAGACGCACGCACGCGCTTCCATGGATCCATCGATCCATCAGAAGCAGCGAGAACCTGCAGGCAGATATAGAACGAAGAAGCACTGTAGCAGTAGTGACTTGCCTCCAAATAAAGTTCCTCTAGTGCTACTAGACACTAACCACCTTCTCATGTAGTACTAGTACTAGATCGGATGCTAAGCTTGCGGTACTTATTATAGTATGATGAAGAAAAGATTTATTTATTGACACGGCACCCACTCCACGGCTCCCAAATTCTTCCCGGTTTTAAACCCCGCTTGTTTACTTGTTCTAAGTCTTATCACTAGTCTAAAATGGTATTCACTTGACTATCTTATGTGGCATGTCGATTATTCGAATGTGATATGGATCTAATTATATAGGGCTCACATGTCAATGGAACCACCCCTACTTGACCCCTCCCCCTCTCCCCCCGCCACCTCTATCTTATCTCTGTTGCTCGTCTCTCTTCCAAGACGAGGCTCATCACAGACCAGGTATATTCTCCCTCGAGGAGGTAGACTCTTGTGTGCAGATCGACCATGGCAACTCGCTCCATCTCACCACTATCTCCGAAAACATGGTGGACATCTGGTCCCTGACGAAGCCTAGGGATGCCAATGGCGCCATGGAAGTGTTGGGCTTCCACTTGAGGACTATGGTGGAGGCATCAGGAGTGCGAGTGTAGCCTCGCCCTTTGAAAGCAGCGGTCATCGGTGAAGGGGTTGACATTGCTACCGCTCACGAGAGGAGGAAGGGCACAACTAGACGTAGGCAGTAGATCTGACTGTGGCATACGACAATTGTGGTTTGGGCGGCAACCGTGGCGTTGAAGGACCTAGGACAAACTAGGCCCGCGCAAGCCTCCACCGCTCATATACAATCAACTTTCACGCGGCGACCAACATGTCATATAATGTTGGCGCCAAAGTCAATGGTGCCGAGCTTAGGCCACGTCACATCGGGTCACCATCATGTGTGTCGCCACGCCTATAACTCGGCGCCAAATACAAATAGCAGGGAGACGTATTACACTAAACCGAGTGTAGGGACTAAAAAATGAAAGGATGTATACCTCTAGGGGTCTAAATGTAAATACTTTTTGAAAAAGGCTAAGAAATAAAAAATTTGATATTTATGTATGTACATTGTGGTTTAAGCTACCTACTAGTATTGTAGCTACCACTGAAATGAAAAGTGTGTGTCAAAGCATACGTCTCACGCAGAATCACATGGCTGCAATTAATGCATCATGCATTAGATCCCTCCGACCTACCATATACTAGTTCAAGGAAACCCCAAAATGAAGGCAAAACCGAGCCAAGATCATAGTATTACATTACGTACGTACAATTAAATCGTAATACACGGCGAGACTGTGGAATGCTGAACTAAATTGACGCACATTCCAGATCTAAATGGCTCCTGATTTATCCGGCCGAGACCTTGCTAGCGTATACAGGAATGCGAGCAGGACTACAGGAGAGCATCAAGAACATGAAGAATCGAGTGCGTCGCAACTTGTGCAATGGCCATGGCCATCACTTGATCTCTCTCCGGCAGCAGCCTCGTCTTCCAGATCAAAGGAAGCAGAGGAGCACGACGCACCGGCGCTTATTCCACCGCCGCATTGCTCATCCATGGTTGCAGCTGCAGCTGCGGTAGTGGCAGTGGTAGTACTGCCACGGCCACGGGCACCGCTGCTAGTACTGGAGCTGCTGCTGCTGCTGCTACAGCAGCAGGCGGTGGTGGTGGTCGTCGTCATTGTTGCGGTGGTGGTTGCGGTGGTGGCGGAGGGCGAGGCTCTGCTGCTGGTGGTGGCGAGGCCGACGATGAGGTCGACGAAGGCGCCGACGATGAGCGCGTGGTTGTGCTTGCCGTTGATGCGGAGGTACCAGAGCAGCATCTCCTGCAGCGCCGGCCAGTCGCGGAGGCCGTGCGCGGCCACCATCTCGTGCATGGACGCCTGGAAGTCGCGGAACGGGTCCTCCGAGTCCAGCGCCACCGCCACGCTCTCCTCCACCAGCGACTTCGTCGACGTCGACGGCAGCTCGGTCTCGGCCTCGCTGACCCCGTCGTCGTCAGAGCCGGAGCCGAGGGGTCGTCGTCGTTGGACAGCATCGCTCCCGCCACGGACGGCGCTAGCGCCGCCTGCGGCAGCGGCCTGGGTGCTTCAGCAGGCGGCGGAGGCGGCGGCGCCAGTGCCCGACCCGGGGACGGCGAGGCGGCGAGGATGGAGTTGGACGCGGCCGCGGCCGCTGGCGCCGGCGGGCCTGCGTCGAAGAAGAAGAAGCGGTCGGTGGAGGTCCGGCCGAGGCTGCGGATGACGGCCTCCGACCACTCCTCGGACGCCGTGGTCGTGGAGAAGCAGCTCGCGTCGTCGTCGAGCACGCCGCCCGCCACATCATCATCGCCGAACCCGCCGTCGTCGTCGAAGAAGAAGCGGCAGGAGTCGGCGGCGTCGAAAAGTAGACGGAGTTGACGGTCTTGTACATCTCGTCGCGCGGCGCGGCCCCGCGCGTCGCGCCGGCGGCCGTGGTGGTGCACGGCCTGTCGTCGCCGCCGCCGCCGCCCTGCCCGCGGAAGGACGCCGTCTGTGGCTTGGCCGCGCACGACGGCCATGGCCACGGCGGGGTCGATGGCGCGGTCGCCGCCGAGGCGGCGGCGCCGACGGGCTTGGAGTGCCTGGAGGTGGAGAAGATGGAGGCCAGGCCTCCCTTCCTGCCCATCGCCGGCCGACCGGACTCGGCTCGGCCACCGCGCGCGCGCCGGCCGTGGATGGATGGATCGACCAGAGGTGACCGGTGAGTGAATGCACAGAGGGACCTCTCAATTACTCCGAGCAGAGAAAGCAGTCACAGAGAGAGAGAGAGAGAGGTGGAGGGAGGAGGAAGGAGAAGATGGGGTAGGTCTTGGTGTGGGGGGGGGGATCGATGGGGCCGTGGGTCATGTGCCCGTATTTATGTATTCCCTGTTGCCACCTCGCAAGGGCGAGGTTGATGGAGAGTTCCCTTCATTCATTCACTCATGTCATGGGGAGCAGGTGTGAGGTGTGCTACTGTAGCATGGGAGGAGGAGGGAGGGTGAACGAAGACGACGACGAGAGGAGAGCAAGGGAGGGACTGACGACGGACGCCATTATCGCTATCGCGTCACGCGACGCAGCAGGCAGCAGCACTCCAGCGTCTCCATGATCACGAAATTGGTCTGAAATGATTCATTTTTGTCTGTGTTACTCCATTGTTTATTCAAGAGCAGCGATGGTTAAACTAGCAGAGGGTGACTGGGCGGCTCCTTTTGCAACAGAAGGGTAAAGACGGTGACAAAGAAAAGGTAAAATTTGGCAGCCACCTGCAGTCTGCAGCTGCAAGGAACAGTCAGAAAGCAATGATCCAACATGCAGCAACGTCTAACTTCCCATACACCATCATACTGTTTGAGTGAATCCAAGACTACTAGGAGCTGTCGACCTGGGGGGGGGGTGGGGGGTGGGGTGCCTTTGCCTTGCGACTGCACCTGCAAGCATGGCCAAGCTAAAAAGGTGCATCGAGAGGTGCATTGCATTGCATGTGTTGTTCGTTGCTGCTTTTGTTTTCGCACATATATAAATTGTTTGTTTATATAATATGCTCCGTTCCATGGAGTCGCATCGCGCATATGCATGTGCATGCTTCGTAGTACTTTTTGAGTGCGATTGATTTTCTTTTGTTTAATTATGTGATTCCGAGTGCGATCGTTTTGTCAGCAAGTGAAGAGGATGAGGAATTTTTTTAAAAGGGGCTGACTTGTTGCTGCTTTTTATTTGGCCTTGCCCCCATGCACCCATCGCTATCTCTGAGAAATTCCATGTCGGTTGTCCTTCTCAACTCTCAGTCTCTTCTGTTCGTCTGATAATATAAACCATCTAATTTTATATGAGATAAAAATACTATTTAAATTACTAATAAGTTTATCTGATAAGACAAACAGAACAACTCACAAGTCACTACTGTGAAAACTTCATGGAACAGACCTATAGGTTTTTTACCACTACTGTCTATGAGATGGTTTTTTACTGCCACTGTCCATGAGATGGTGCAGAAACCTTCACGGAACAGACCTGATTCGACCAGGGATTCAGGGCAACGGCTAGTAAGAGGACATGGACATGAGCATTTATGGACAAGGTACCCTGCAAGAGCCAAGCACACGGCATTCTCGTTTGAATCCAGCATACTAGTAGCTGTACAATTCCACGACTAGTAGCAGTACTGTGTGTGCATAAAAAAAATACATGTTGTGGCAGCAGAAACACGAACTGCACGTTCGTTCGTCAGATTTGTTGATATGAGACACCGTACCACGTGTGCACACTATACAGACAGGGTTTTCTGTGAACTTAAACGACTCCAATCCTATCAGTGAGTTAATGGAATCGCGCTGTACTGAGTCTTGATCGAGCCCAGGACATAGTTCATGCATTACATTAGTCACTAATTAATTCATAACCTTCTGTCGACAGGAATTAAAATCAAACTCTTTTTGATGATTAGTGCTGTTCTACTAGCTAATAGCGGTGCTTGATGCTTGATGCTTGGTTAGCACTGCTCCCTACTAATAGCGGTATTCAGGTGCCGCGCGCGTCGTACGTCGTCCTCTGCCGTGAGAACAAAGTCATTCCGATTGCTGAATCATGTACAGTTACAAACAAACAAAGAAACAACCGTGTGCGCGCGAGTGTGAATTAATATAATGATGATCCGATCGATTCATTCCCCTCTGTTTCTGGCACACTGAGCACGAGTGAGGTGGTAATGATGATGATGATGACATATGTGCAACCAAACGGCGCGTGTGTGTCGTCCATGCATTGCATGCCACACCCACAGTCCCACACCGATCGACCTACCACCTACCTAGGGCTTGTTTGCTGCTTGCATTGCAATATAATTGGGCAAGCAAGCTGTCTGCATGCTCGATCGATCATCAGACAGACAAGGGATCCTACTAGCTCCAGATCGACATCTGAAATTATATATTGAATGCTTAGACAAGCAGGGCATGCATGCAGCACATTGCTAGTAATAATAAGCTGAAGATGCTTGATACGATCGTCAAGTGATCGACGGCGGCGGCGGCGGCTGTGGGAGGGAGGCCTGATGATGACGACGAAGCAGATTCCTCCTTCCTTCCGCGCATCGCATCTTCACTTCAATCCAATTCCTCTCGAGACCGGCCGGATGGCGTTCGTGCATGTGTGCGTGTCTCCCCAACGCTCAACACCTACTATACGCAGGTAACGCAGCTAGGGATCGGAGAGGGTGGAGACCTGCTGCCTGCCGGCGCTGCCGCCGTGCCACGAGGCCATGCATATGATGGTCGGGCTAGCTCTCGTGCCATTGCCAACTGACGCCACATGCATTCTCACATGGCCAGTTGACCGTACACTATATACTCATATTTATATACTCACTCCGTTCCAAAAACAAATAATTCTTACATCCCGATAAGTTAAACATTACGAATTTTGACTAAAATTATATAAAAAATACTTAAACTTATGAGACAAAATAAGTATCATTAGATTGGTTATGAAATAAATTTTAATAGTAAATTTATTTCGAGACATAAATGATGATACTTTTTTTGCTATAAACTTAGTCAAAGTTTGATATAGTTTGACCAAAGACGCTTCCTATAATTACATATTTTTTAAAACGGAGGGAGTAATAACTAGCTAGGCTTGGCATCTCGCAGCTAGCTGCTACGAAGGAAGAAGCCCAACGGCCGGCCAAATCATGTGTACGGCCATCCCACACGTACGCTGCATGTACTGCTTCAGCAGTTGCAGGCAGCGAGACATTTCGCACTAGGGCCTTGTTTAGATTGCGTAAAAAAGGTGGATCAAAATTTGGAGGGAGCTTTTTGTTTTTTTTTCCTTTTAAACGGAGGGAGGCATCAAGGGCCAGCCAAGAAAAATCAAGCTCGCTGGCCTGGCGCCGTCCATGGTGGCCATTGATTTCCATTTGTTTGTGGGCCAGATTTTTGGCCCAAAGGGCGGCTAAAAGCCCTCCCATGGTAATGCAGAGTGCCATGCCAAAACGAATTTAAAACCGACGCGTCAGACTCATTGATTCAATCAAGTATGATGAAATTACAAACAGCAACCTTTTACTACTGCTGCACCAGCTTAAATAGTACCCTCGTCCATAATTTTTCACTTTCACCATTCGGTCCGTCGCCTCCTGTCGTGGCTATTATTATGTTGAAATATTTACCTATATATATTTTAGTGTTCAATATAAGGACTTATATGGGTTTTCTAATGATATTTATTTGCAGAATCTCACTATCATAACAATTTGTTTTAGAATATGTTTCACGTGAAGATATGCATGCACCTCTAGAACTATCCCACTATTCATCTTATCTTCGGCTCTACGACTTATAACCATGATGAAGATCGGTCCATCTTAAAATTGGTTCCTTGTCACCTACTTCTCTGTCCAATAAAAACTACCGTCATAGGATTCGTGTTGGTCAAACTTTATCTAATTTAACTATATTTTAAGAAAAATATTAGCAACATTTATATGTCCAAAGTACGGTGGTTTGTTCGGCTTTTTGGACAGCGGCCTAATTCTATCGCTTGCTTGGTGTCACACACACCTCACAGAATCGGCTGTAGTCAAAGTCTTGAAAAGAAGAGGCATCACGACTTAGCTTTACGTGGCACGGCTCAGGCAATGCCAGTGATTCGGAAACTACGCATCGCATTCCCAGTAGGTAAAATGAACAGTGCGATTTCGATCTTTGGTTGCCATCGCAGCGTACGGTGGCAACAGGACAAACCGGTGTGCCTTTGTTGTCGCGGATGCACGTCACGTACATACATGCGTGGCGTGGCATGACGCGATTCGTTCGTTCTCGAGTCGCCGTCGATCGAATGGTCAGTAAAGACGGTACACATACATACAGCAGTCGCACACAGAGAGACATACATACACGCCCCATAAACTGGTGCCTTGTCGCACGTATAATCAGTGTATGTACGCGCGTGGTACGGTAGTACTTAGTAGTATACTGCCGCTGTATCGAGCATGCAGGCAGAGCTGATCAGATGTATTGTAGATGTAAGTAGGAGTTGGAATGATACTGTCAACTCGTGACTTGACCGGCGCTCGTAGGTAGGCCGGTCGATCTATGTATGGTACTCCGTCTGTCCTAATAAGCGCTCATCTAGCATCTCGTACTTATAGAATTTAAAGTTTGACTATATTTATTAAAAATGGTACTAATATTTACATATCTAAACAAATTTACTATAAAAATATAAGTTGTGATTAATCTAATGATACATATTTTGTTTCATAAGCATTACTCTTGTGTATATCACTAGTACACGAGCATTTGTGTTGACGGTGCGTATCCATTTATGCAGGCGGTTGTAGTTTAGACACGCCCTGAAAATCGGGACGGGGTCCCCGTCTTTATATCCGCCCGGTGGAAAGGATCAACACTGGGCGGTTTCTAAAGTGAACCGCCCGGTGTAAATTGTCACATTTACAAGGTTCACTTTAGAACTACCGGTGTTAATGCAAGTCACCACGGGCGTTTTAAGTAACCAGCCGCTGTGAAAAGTGACACAATTTTTTCACGGCGGTTTTCGTTATGTAAACCGTCTGTGGTGACTTTGCCCTATATATACACCCCTTCTTCTTCCCACGGAATGAACAGAACTGAAGCCCGAGCGGTGTGCCATGGGAGGAGCTTTGG